>PVKP010017232.1:0-46552 GCA_004027715.1 Plecturocebus donacophilus
CACACACACACACACACACACACACACACACCTACCTCTATGGGACTCAAACTCTCAGAATATTAGAAATTTCCACTGTGTTCCAATGTTTTTGATATTCTTTTCTCTTTTTTTCTCATTTGTTTTTCTCTCCATGACTCAAACTAGATATTTCTATTTACCTCTCTTTTAGTGCAAAAATGCTCCTTTCTAATGGCTCCGTGTACTATGCTTTATATACATATTGCCATATTTATAAATGTATTTTTAAAGAGAGTCTTGTTCTATTGTCCAGGATAGAGTGTAGTGGCACAATCATAGACGGGATTAAAAGCATGAGCCACTGTGCCAAGCCAATTTATAGACTTTTATTTAAATGTCATTTAAATTTATAATCCAGTTGTCTGGTGAAGTACTCCATTTCATCATGTCCTTTTCCAACATATTTTTGACAGGTGCTTTAAATCTGTGACTAGTAAGTTCAATATTTGGTTCTTTTATCAGTGTCATTGTCTATTGGTTCTGATTCTTATTTTGTAGAGTATTTTTTGACAAAATTTCACACATTTTGTCATCTTTGATAGACAAATAGGATAGGAATAGAACATCTTAATCTAATTAGAGACAGAGCTGACTGGATGCTGCTTTGGATTTTTTGTTAAGCTCTGTCTACCTATGATTAGCATACACTTTTAGAGTGTAACACCCCGGAGGTTTTGTCTGTGAGTCTATGGAATTTACTGGATTCTGTGCCTTGGAAGGTTATGAATTCCAATTCTTGTCTCCTTGTCACTATGATACTGCAGTACACTACCATTTGCGTCTTAAATATGTGGCTTAATTTTACAGAATTACAGTCTGGCAAAGCTTCGTAAAGGAATATTGAACCCCCTAAGACTTTTCTGCTATGGTAGTGCCTTTTTCTTTTTGCCTCTCTACTTCTATAAAATTGCCAAAGCTCTACAGGTTCGACAGCTACATAGTTTTGGCTGTTAATATTCTCCATCTCTGCCCTGCCCCAAGAATAAATAATGCCCAGAAAAAAAAAAAAAAGCTGCCTGCACTGTTTCAACTCATACTCTGAAATTCACTTCTTTTGGACTCTTGATCCATCATCTCCTTGTTGCTCACAGTTCTCTGGTGACTTTAAAGAGATGCTTTCTAGTTGTTCTTGATGGAAGCATGAGCCTGATGAAAGGTAGTCATCATAACTAGAAACAAAAGTCCTAGAAAATTCATCTGGATGTCATGTGTTTATAGCATTTTAAAAGAGACTGAATAATAAAAGTAAGAAAAGCCTATTATAATGGAGCTTGTAAGCCATATTCAAACACATGATTTTTATAATAATCTATTGCAGAAATTTAGGCCACAGTGGATATAATTAATTTTACATTTAAAAAGGACAAATTTGTCACCAAGGAAGACTCACTAGATCAGTATGAGTGTAGGAACTTTCTGAGAAAGATGACAGACAAGAAGTAATATATTAATTTAATGACTATATAACCAGTTTTATATGCTAAATGCTGAAAGGTGACAGGCATTTAAAAACTTTACAGCACTTTGGGAGGCTGAGGCATGCAGATGACCTGAAGTAAGGAGTTTGAGAGCAGCCTGGACAACGTGGTGAAACCCTGTCTCTACTAAAAATACAAAAAAATTAGCTGGGCATGGTGGAAGGCTCCTGTAATCCCAGCTGCTTGGGAGTCCGAGACAGAATTGCTTGAACTCGGGAGGTGGAGTTTTCAGTGAGCCGAGATCATGCCATTGCACTCCAGCCTGGGCAACAAGAGTGAAACTCCATCTCAAAAACAAAAACAAAACAACAAAAAACCTTTACAGTCTTCAAATTATTCAATCAACTCTTACATGTAAGTTAAAAACTGAATTTCTATTTCTGGTATAATTTGGATTAAAATATTTACTCACAAATTTTATACTTTTATAAAATATATTTTTATGCATGCATTTTACATTAAGTATGATGTATTCAAAAGCTTTTGCATGCCATACCATATTATGGATATTAATCTTTATTTAATTTCCATTATTCAATCATTCAACAAATAATTTTGCAGAGTTTACTGTGCCTAGTTCTTTATAGGTGCACAAAGTAAACTACTGTGAAGCTTATATTCTGGATCTGGAGTGGTCGCTCCCCTTACCCCCTGCTTGAAAGTGCCCGCTCTCACTGCCTGGCCTCTCTCTGCTCCTGGGGCCTGCTCTGAATTTGTAGCAAAGTTGTGGCACAGCCCGGGCACTGTCAAGATCCTGTTGCCTTAGCCCCCTCTGAATTTCCCTCCCAGGACTGGAGGGAAACCAAGGTGGCGCAGGGGGTGGGAGCAGCTGAGGGTAGTTCCTTGTGGGCCTGCAGATGCTCTTTGGAAGGAAAAGCCTGGGAAGCATAAATGGCAGGAGGAGGCAGACAAGCTCCTGAGTGGAAAGGGGCAGGTCCCCTACCAAGCCCCACCTTAAAGCCAGGGGTGCCTGAAGCCTGGGGGCGGGGCTGTTAGTTCCACAGCACAGAGTGAGAACTTACCGTGCTTTACCTGGGCTGCCCCTGGCCTACCCATGGACCAATCAGCACACACTTCCTCCCCTCTGAAGCCCATGAGAAAACCCTGATTCAGTACAGACGTGGAGAAGACAATGGGATGATCAGCCTGTGGATAGGACCTACCTACTCTGGGTGCCCTCTCTGCTGAGGGCTGGACACTCATTGGGAGGACCTGCCTGCAGAAAGCAGCTACCCACTTCGGGTCTCCTGAGAACTTTTCTGCCACTCAATGAAGTTCCTCTTTGTCTTGCTAACCGTTCAATTGTCCACATACCTCATATATCCTGGGACAAAAACTTGGGACCTTCCGAATGGCAAGACTAAAAGAGCTGTAACACAAACAGGACTGAAACAAGCTCCCCTCCGCAACCACCACGTTGTGGATGACAAGGAGAGAAGAACTGCGAACTTTTAGGGAGCCCAAACCTAGATGCTCCCAAGCCAGAGCTGTGACACCTTCTTTGGGACTTTGAGGTTCCTGGCATCAACAAGCTTCTGGGTACCACTGTATCCCTCTTGTTCAGATGTGCGTGTCCCCAGAGAATGCCCCATGAAGTACATCTATCTGGTCCAGCCACAGCCTTGCACGAAGCTGGCACTTATGCCAGTGCCTGGAGCTGCCAACCCCACCACAGCAGCCAGCACGCCTGGCTGTGCACAATGGCCAGACCTCATGCTCGCTCATCCACACAATCCTCATCACTCCATGCCTAGCTCACCCTTGACAGGTGTGAGATCTGGGCTGGTAGTGTGAGCTAAGCACAGCCATGCCACGTGGGTGGAATGAGCCCAGTGGGCAGAAGCAGTACTCAGGCAGAAGGCACCGCTGGACATAAGGGTTTTCAGCTGGTAAAGTGACACCCCAGTGATCTGGTGATAATTCTTATTATCATTATGACATTAACTCATTATTCTTCAAACATACAAAATTCGAGTCACTAGTTTGTTTTAATTTAATTTAGTATAAAATCAAGTTGAGAACAACTTGACTTTACATTTTTATGTCGATAATCACACAGATACATTCAAATAATTTAAACTTCACTCCAGCCGGAGTGACAGAGTGAGACTCTATCTCAAAAAATAACAATAACAATTTAACAGTGTAAGAATTTTTTTCTAAACTTTAGACACTGTATGATCAATTTAGATTACAAATTTAAATGCCAACAATAATGTGAAAATTAATACATAAAGCAGCTTTGATTAAAATAATTCTGCCTGAACCTTTTTACAATCAGTCACATGAAAAAGTACCACTAATCATTCATTCTTGGTTGAATCCCTTAAAAATTATATTTTCATGACCTTTAGATACTAGTTTTATTATTGTAATTCTGAGAAGTACATGAGGGTTTGAAAATTACTTTTCATTAACTTTTATCGGTTATGCTGCATATTATTTAAGACAGTTTACTTATCACCTGAACTCAAGCAATTTTAGATAACTAAATCTAGCTCTGAAAAAATGTAGTATCTTAAATACTATAATACATATGCTATATTGAATAATAGATATTTAATTTTAAAACATAAAGCAAAAAATTTTAAAACACAAAATGATTAATTTTGTGACGGGTGGAATAAGCAGCTTTTCAAACATGCTTTATTAAAGATATGGGACAAATAATGTAATTTACTTTTATTATTAAACTTTTGGTCACAACATATTAATAGAAATATTGAAGCAAAATATAAATTATATAATCATACATATTTGCATGTCTTTGTCAGTAGCAAGGAATTACAGTTTCACAGTGAGAAAAACTGGGTTTGATCCAAACTGCTGTAACTTCCTAATGATGTAAAATTAGGAAAGTCAATATCTCTGAGTAAATTTGTTCAACTATAAAATGGGTAATATGTTCCCTGTTGTAATAGTGTAATATATGGAAAACACTGAAACATTTTGTGTGACATAACAGTCAATGATAATCATTCAGAAATGAATATAGGCAGAAGATAAACTTAATGTAGACATACAGATGTGCGATTTATGGTTAAAAATAACATCATTTGAAGCTTCTAAATTTAAAAAAAGGATTTTAAAAGTTTATGTGTGTATATATATATATAAACACCAAAATACAGGAAACAAATCCAAGACCTTAAAACAGACAATAGAATGGTTTACTTTTTATTGTTGTTGTTGAAACAATCATGCCTTGTCGCCCAGATTGGAGTACAATGGTGCTATCTCGGCTCACTGCAACCTCTGTCTTCCAGATTCAAACGATTCGCCTGCCTCAGCTTCCCAAGTAGCTGGGATTACAGGCATGTGCCACTACACCCAGCTAATTTTTAGTTTCTTTAGTAGAGATGAGGTTTCACTATGTTTGCCAAGGTGATCTTGAACTCCTGACCGCATGATCCTCCCGCCTCAGCCTCTCAAAATATTGGGGATTACAAGCGTGAGCCACCCTGCCTGGCCAGAAATGGTTAAATTTTATACAGGTTTTGGTGTCAGCTGCCAAGGTTTTTATTTCTTAATTTTAATTTCTTTTTTGAGACAGAGTCTCACTCTGTTGCTCAGGCTGGAGCTCAGTGATATGATCTCGGTTCACTCCACTTACCAAGTTCAAGAGATTCTTATGCCTCAACCTCCTGAGTAGCTGAGATTACAAATGCAAGCCATCACACCTGGCTAATTTTTGTATTTTTAGTAGAGACAGGGTTTTGCCATGTTGTCCAGGCTGGTCTTGAACTCCTGCCCTCAAGTGATCCTTCTGCCTCAGCCTCCCAAAGTGCTGGGATTACAGGTGTCAGCCACTGCACTGGGCCCTACCAAGGTTTTTAAATTAATATTATTATCATCAAGAAAATTCAAAAGTAAAATCTCACCAGAGACTTAGAATCAATTTTTCAAAAATTATAATTATGATAACTATAAAATATGCAGAGCTACTTAAAAAGAGCATTTTTTAAAAGAAAAGCTGTATCTTAAGATATACTTGATTTTGTATAGAAATTAATTTAGTATAAAATCTAAATTAAAATATGCTGGTATCATTTATATCAGAAGTCCTCAACCCCATGTCCTAAACTGGTAACTGTGTGTGGCTTATTAGAAATCAGTGGCACAGCAGGTGAGCAGAGGGCAAGTGAGCATTATGGCCTGAGCTCCACCTCCTGTCAGATCAGCCACAACATTAGATCCCCCTAGGAGCACAAACCCTATTGTGAACTGTGCATGTGAGGGATCTAGGTTGCACACTCTGTATGAGAATCTAACACCTGATGATTGTAGATGAAACAGCTTTCTCCTAAATCCATCCCCACCCTTCTATTCATGGAAAAATTGTCTTCTATGAAACCAATCCCTGATACTGAAAGGTTGAGAACCACTGATTTATATGATAATTATTCTTGAAAAAATTAGGTTGAGGTTTCTAATACAGCCCAATTGTGTAATCTTTACCAAGGCAAGGTTATCATTGAAAACAACTGTGATACTGTTTTGATAAAGTGCAGAACTAGTTAACTAAATTTGGACATGAACTTTGCTAAAAAACTATAATTACACATTTAAAACATTTGTGTATATTATCTTTCCTTAAGTGGGTCACATATACTGGTAACAAGACTTCTTGGAATTATAAACCTTCTTTTTACAGCAATAGTGGCTTCTCTGTATTATAATTTTATTAATAATTCAAACAGCATTTTTATTTTTAAAAGTACATTTTTTAAATGAATGCACACCTTTTCCCAAAACAGATAAATTGAAAAACTACACTGAACGATTAGACCTGTCATTTTTTAATACTTCTTCAAGTTTTTTAATTGATACATAATAGTTGTACATATAAATGGGGTACATGTGATATTTTGATATAAGCATAAAATGTATAATGATCAAGTCTAGGTAATGGGCATATTCATTACCTCAACCATTTATTATTTTTTTAATGTGATACCATTCTAATATTCTCTTCTAGCTATTTTGTAGTATACAATAAATTTTTAACTATAGAAATCCTACTGTGCTATCAAACACTATATCTTATTCCTTCTATCTAATTGTATTTTTGCCGCCATTAACCAATCTCTCTTCACTCTTCATCCTCACTTCCTTTCTCAGCCTCTGATAACTATTATCCTATTCACTACCTCCATGAGACAAATATTCTAATTCTCATATATGAGTAAGAACATCCAACATTTGTCATTTTCTGCTGGCCAATTTCACTTAACATTATGACCTCCAGTTTTATCTATGTTGCTGTAAATGACAGAATTTCATTGCATTTTATAACTGAATAATTTTCCATTGTTCATATATACCACATTTTCTTTATCCATTGATGGACACTCAGGTTAATTTCATATCTTGGTTATTGTGATTTTTGCTGCAATAAACATAGGAGAGCAGATACCTCTTTGATACTCCTGATATTCTTTCTTTAGGATATATACCCACAAGTGGGACTGCTAGATCATACAGTAGAAAATATTTGAGAACTACTCGACCAACAATGATTAATGACCAGAATATATAAGGGACCCAAACTACTCAATAGCATAAAACCAAATAATTCAATTTAAAAATGGGCTAAAGATCTGAATAGACATTTATCAAAAGAAAAATACAAATAGCCACAGGTATATGAAAAAAATGCTCAACATTTTTAATGATCAGGGAAATGCAAATCAAAACCACAATGAGATATCCCCTTACCCCAATTCAAATGGCTACTATCAAAAGACAAAAAGTAACAAATGCTAGCAAGAATGTAGAGAAAGGAGAACTCTTACATGCTGTTGGTGGGAATGTAAATTAGTATAGCTGCCATGGAAAACAGTATGGAGATTCCTCAAAAAACTAAAAATGCAATTACCATATAATCCAGCAACCCCACTGCTGGATAGATATCATTTTTTTAATACATTAACATTGATCTGTTAAAGTAACTATATCTCAGTACTCATATGAATTGATAGCCCATATTAGGAGACAGGGGCATTCCAGGCGCTATACTCCAGAAGATAATTGTGAGAATTGCCCAGCTCCCATACTCTTGACCTGGTGGCCCATCACTGGCAGCAAGCAAATACATCCAGTTGAGTCCCAAGTAGTCTGTGCCCAGATCCAGAAATTGTCCCAGGCACCACAACTCCCTTGCTGGGAAAGAAACCATGGCTCCCAAGCCATACTTCCACTGGTGTTGGCCCATGAAAGGAGGGTGCCCAATTCCTGTATCCATGTCAAGAGCCCACTTCCCACTTGCTTCTTATTTCTGGCTGTAGGGGGTTGTTGCAGCTCAAGATGAGATTGTTAAATTGGGAGCCTCTCCCAAGGTGTGACCACAAACCAAATTGGCTGGCAGATTTTTGCAAAGTAACCTGTGAATTATCATCAGAAGTGGATTCCTTCTATCAGTGCTGGGGTCAGGACTGCATGCAAAACATTGCCTAGTGCTGCTTCTCTCATTGAATCCCCTCACTCACTAAGATTCAGCACTGGGTAAGGTCAAGGATCTCTCCCATGGCCTAGATTGCCTGACTCCCCAGTGGGAATGTACATCACGGAGTCAGTCTCTCTCCGTTTCACTCTCTGAAGATGCATTTTTCTGCTGTATCAGTGATGTGGGTTGCTGCCCACTCCCTTTTTCAAAGTATACAAACATTCTTCCACACTTTCTGTTTGGCTCCCATGTTCCTTCTTTGATAAGAGTTCACAGTATGAATCTCTACACACTATCTTGCTATTTCCAAGTGGGTGAGGAACATAATGTTTCCAAGGTGCCATCTGGGAAAAAAAAAAAGTATAGACATTTTAACAATAGTAATTCTTCCAAGCTATGATCATGAGATATTTTCATTGATTTGTGATATCTTCAAATTCTTATTTGTTTAATGTTTCAAGTGTACAAATTGTTTACTTTCTTGATTAAATTTATTCTTAAAGTTTTTATTTTGTTTGTTATTGAAAATTGAATTGTTTAATTTCCTTTTTGGATAGTTCATTGTTAGTATATATGAATACAATTGATTTTTGTATGTATATTATGTATTCTAAAACTCTACTGAGTTATTTTATTAGCTCATTTTTATGGAGAGTCTTTAAAGTATTCTTCATATAAAATCATGTCATCTGCAAACAAAAAAAATTTATTTCATCCTTTGGGATTTGAATATCTTTTATTTATTTTTCTTGCCTAATTATTCTGGTTAGAACTTGCAGGACTATATTGAATAGGAGTAGTGAACGATTTTTCTCTAATTCAGGAATAAGAGATTCAATAATCTCTTTCAGTGTTTCCTCATTAGGTATGATGTCAGCTGTGGGTTTGTCATCTGTAGCCTTTATCCTGTTGAAGTACATTCATTCCATAAATAATTGACAGTTTTTATCAGAAAAAAAGTTTAATTTTTCACATGCCTTTTCTGCATCTACTGAGATGATTATATAACTTTTATCCATTCTGGTAAGTGTGGATAAAATTATATTTATTAATTTGCATATGTTGAACCATCCTTATATCCCAAGGATATATCCCACTTGGTCATGGCACTTGATCCTTTTAATGCATAATAAATTCAGTTTGCTAGTATTTTATTAAGAATTTTTGCATCTATGTTCCTTAGAAATATTGGCTTTCAATTTTTAGGAAGAGTTTGAGAAGCATTGGTAATATTTTTTCTGCAAATGTTTGGTGAAACTATAAAGTTCAAGGCTTTTGTTTGATGGGAGATTTTGTAACTATGACTTAATACCATTACTAGTAATTTGTCTGATCAGAGTTTCTATTCCTTCATATCTTTTCTCAGTAGATTGTATGTTTCTAAGTATTTATTCATTTCTTAGCCAACTTGTTGTGGCATACTTACTCAGAGTAATCTTTTATGATCATTTTTGTTTCTGTAGTATAGTTTGTAATGTTTCCTCTTTCACTTCTATTTGTCTTTTTTCTTAGACAGTCTTGCTAAAGTTTTGTCAGTTTTCTTTATTTTTGCTCTGACTTTCATTATTGTCTTTCTCCTAACTTTGGGGTTAGTTTGTTCTTTATTTTCCCGTGTATTGAGCTGTAAAATTAGGTTATTTGAAATCCTTTTTTCTTCTTAATGTAGGTGTATATTGCTTTAAAAAGTCTCTCTTATAGATGTTTTATTGCATTCTGTAAGTTTTGATATATTGTACTTCCATTTTTCTTTGTCTTAAGATGTTTTTTGATATCTCTTTCAATTTCTTCTTTGACCAAGTGGTTGTTCAGAAGTATATTTGTTAATTTTTATATATTTGTAAATTTTCAGTGTTTCTCCTGTTATTGATTTACAGTTTTATAATGTGTGATTAGAATAGATACTTAATAGGATTTTAATCTTCTTAAATTTGTTAAAACTTGTTTTGTGGCCTGTATGATCTGTCCTGGAAAATGTTCTGTGTGTACTTCAAAACAATGTGTATTCTGTGCTGACGTATAAAATATTCTGTATATGTATACGTCTATTGGGTCCACTTGGTCTTTAGTGTTATTCAAGTTCTTCTGTTTCCTTTTTGATTATCTCTCCAGATGACTTGTCATTGCTGAGAGTGGGGTATTAAAGTCCCTTAGTATTACTGTACTGCTGTCTACATTTTCCTTTAATTCTATAAACATTTATTTTATATATTTAGTTACTCCAATATTGAGTACATATATCTTCACGATTGTTAGGTGCTCCTGAGGAATTGATCTTTTAATCATTATATAATGACCCTCTTTATATCTTTGCCTGGTGCCAGAGTCCACTAGGATAGACCTGGAGCCTAGGTCCATGAAGGATAGCACAGTGATGGTCCAAGCCTCAAGCCTGAGTCTGTAGGGGATAGCCTGGCATCGGTGCAGAGCCAATATCAGTGACCATAAATACGGACTTCTAACTGAATCTGTGGGAGCTGACCTTTTATCAGGGTCCTTAGGGTTGGGCTTGTTACTAGGACTGTGGGAAAGCCCTGGAGCCTGGATTCTTGGGTTTCGGCCTGGTGTTGGCATGGTTCTGGAGCTTGGGTTTGCAAGGGTCAGCCTGAAGCCTAGGTATGTGGATGATGGCTTGAAGTCTGTGCTACAGATACCAGGGTGGTGCCTGAGACTGTAGGGGCTGGCCTGACACTGTGGTGAGCCTGAAGCTTAGGTCCATAAGGGAGGGCTTAGAGACTGGGTTCATGGGCCAGCCTTGCGCTGGGGCAGTCCTGGAGTCTGGGTCTGGAGGGCCTGACATATTAATAGTACTGAGTTTCTCTGGAATGAGTCTTGTGCTGGGGTCTATTATAAAGTTGGGTGTCATTTCACTCTCCTTTCCACATAAAGAAAAACATACTTTGGAGATTTCAATGTATTTTTTCTGCAATATCTCTTTTCTTGATGCACAGTATTGAGGGAAAGGTGATATCAGTAATATGAAACTGTTCTTCCTACCCTCTTCAAACTGTCTTTTCTTAGTTTTGTGATGCACTCAGATGCTGTAATCTCTTACCTGATTCCTTAGCTCCTGTAAAGGTACTTTGTCCATGGTTTTTATATAGATGTTTGTGTGAAGCAGTGAGTGCTGGAAACTCTTCCCTACCATCTTGTTGACATTACTTCCTGATTTTTTTTTGTTTTGTTCAGTTTTGTTTTTGTGTTCTTTAAAGGCTACACATTCTTCATTACTGATCTTTCCATTAGAAGAGCTTTGTTTTAGTCTATAATTAAAATACTTTTTTATCAGCGCTTATTTCTATTCTTTATAGTCAATGAAATATTGTGTTATGTATAACTAGGACAGGTATAAAATATATTTTATTCATGATTATTTTTGTTCAATAAAGAAGGGATAAAAATCAAAGGAAAATGTAGAAAATTATTATAATTTACTCACCTTAGTTTCTTGATTATTAGTGTTGTAAAGGCAGAACTGTCATCACCTCCTGCTCAATCCTGCTTCACCTATCCATGAGGTTCACACTTGTAGTTTGTTAGAAGTAAATAGCGTGAAAGACATTCAGTCTCAATGTGACTGAAACCTTGTCACCTCAGTCATGAGGAAACTCTTTTCATCTATATTATTTAGATGGATTTTTCCTTCACCTATAATTACCTTTTTTTCATTTTGAGTAAATACTACTTTACCAGACATTTAGTTCTTTCAGGCACCCTGTAAATAAATATAGCATAAATCTAGGTCACATGCCAATATACAACAAAATGATTTTAAATTACATTTCTAATAGATTGGAGTTTCATTTAATACATAGAAAATATTAGAAGAGGTTATAAGACATATCCGAACTATGAATATTAGCATTCTTACATCTACCTTAGGTGGTTATTTACTTTTACCCCAGTGCATAAAGAATTAGAGCTTTTACCATGCTTTGCATAGAAAAATAAACTTTTGAGATTTCAATGTTTTTTCAATATATACAACAAACTCCTTTTTAAAAGACTAAGAAATAGAAAAATATAAAAGGTTCTTATCAGCAAAAGTAACACTTGTGCTGTTATAGAGAATCAACTACAATAGAACATGTTTTAAATCACCTTACAATCCTCCAATCCAGGTTTGTAGTAAGTCAGATCAGAAACTACAAAAAGCAGCCTGACATAGTGTTAGTATAATAATGATGATATTAGAGATGAATTTCTTTATCCAGGCTTATTTGTATTTCTCAATATTTTCAGAAAGGTTTACAGAAGGCAGTTTACAAATAGAGAACCTCTTAGCTGATGTGTTCTTACTATTATAAACAAAATATAAAATTCTGAGCCCCCCAACCAACTGAATGGATGCATCCTGTAGGCCAAGGGGATTAGAAAAGAACCTGAAAAACTAGTTCAGACCATGATGGGAAGAAGGAGTCCTGGGACAAGCCTTATTATACTCTCTTAGCTTTGGAATTTAGGCATAACTGACCAGTATTAACATTAAACAGAAATCTTAACACTGACAAAACACTGTAGCAATAAGATACTAAATTCAAACCTGACTCTGATATAGCATCACATGACAAATAACAGCCCTAGAATAAATCAAAATATTTTACACAAAAATATATTTCTTTATTATATTTTGAAATGGCCCTGCAAAGGGCCATTTGAGTTTTCCTGCCGTTCTGTTCTGTGGGGAAAATTTATATTCTGCAAAGGATCCCCTTGCTTCTCCAGCTCTTTTTCTGAACCTGAAGATATTAACTGAGAGTCCAGCACCTTTTAAAAGTCTAAATAGGAAACATGTGCATTTATTGCCTCCTAACACAGCCACCTGTGAAACTTCATCTACATAAGCACTTTAGTCTTTACAATCCCTTTTCTTAACGCAAACTCTTTTCTATTGATTTCATGTGTTTAGATAACTTCTTCAACCAATTGCCAATCAGAAAATGTTTGAATCCACTTATACCTGTAAATCCCCATACTGAGTTGTCCTGCCTTTTCAGAAAGAACCAGTGTATAGCTCATACATATTAATTGATGTCTATGTCTCCCTAAAATTTATAAAATCAAGCTGTAACTCAACATCTTGGCTCTCCCAAGGCTATGCCATGGGACATGGTCTTCACATTTGGCTCAGAATAAATCTTTTCAAATATTGTACAATTAGGCTTTTTTTTTGTCCTGTGAAAGGAAAATATCTTGGGCCCCCAAAATCACTAAGCTAAAGGGAAAAATTAAGCTAGGAACTCCTTAAGGCAAATGTACCTCCTATTCTATTCCAAATCATCCTTCTACTCACTGAGATAAATACATGTCTGATTGCCTCATTTAGAAAGGATAATCAGAAACTCAAAATAATGCAAGAGGTTGTCTCTCACCTCCTTGTGACCTGAAAGCCCCTTCCCAGCTTTGAGTTGTCCTGCCTTTCCAGGGTCATTTTACATATGTTAATTTATGTGTTATGTCTCCTTAAAATGTATAAAGCCAAAAAGAAAAAAAAAAGGTAAAGAAACAAAGCCAAGCTGTGCTCTGACCACTTTGGGCACATCTCATCAAGACCTGCTGAGACTGTATCACAGGTGTGCATCCTCAATCTTGGCAAAATTTTCTAAATTAACTACAACCTGTCTCAAATTTTCAGGGTTCACATTTGGTAACCACGAAGAGATTCTGAGTGGAGATGCACCTGACCTTTGGCAAATCCTCTATTGGTGCTTGGTATAGGCATGCGCTAACTTTATGGTTCAAACAAATAGGACAATTTGCTGAGGTCTGAGAGCAGCCCCTGCAGAGAATCCTTTATCTTCCAAAATTGAGATCTAAAGTTTATTTTGCTGTACAACTCCTCTTGTTTTTGGAGTTTTACTTGCTTCTAAAACAAGAAAGGCAAGTTTTTCCTGCTTTCATGATGATGGAAGGCTGATAACTCCTTTATGAAGTTTGAACTCACTTCCAACAGGGAAGATGAGGATTTTTGTTTGTTTTGTTTTGTTTTCCTTCTTCTAGGATTGTAGAGAGAATTCTTCAGCCTGAGACCCAACCTTAGGTAAGTAAGTGAACTGGGATTTATTTTGACTAAAGTGAAGATTAACAACTAGCTGGTCTTAATTTCTCCTTGCCATTAGAGTGCTTAGTGATCATGTTGCCAGTTTTATTTTGTTGTTGCTCTTTGCTCCGGTCTTTCTCTTACTGGATTTTACCAACTCTAGCTGACTTGGTCAAATTTGAGTGAGAATTCTGAATTATGAGTAAAACGTCCTTTCTAATTTGGCTAAGATTCCTCACAGCTGTTAAAAAATAAAATAAAAAAGGAGACAACAGAAAATAGTATGTGTTTGGTTTCTGTGTTTGCTTCCTGCCTTAAAAAAAAAATTGTTCTTTCATTTTATTTTTCCACCTTACACCTTTTTCTCCCTTTGCCATCTGCAATACCAAAAAGTCTAGAGAAGGGTTTTAATGACTTGAACCCCTTTAAAGAATCCGGAACAAAGGCTCTACTCCCCTGCTTTTGGGGTGTTTTGTTTTCTTTGTGGAGTTCAAGAGTTATGGGCAGATTCTTTGCATGACTTGAACTTTTTGGCTTTTGAGGTACCAGAGATGACTTTGCACTGGGAGTGGATTTGACCTTGGCATATGTAATAGTAGATGAGAGCTACAAAGAAGTAGCTGAGCAGTTTACAGAAAGTGGTCTTGGCTGCTTTTTCTTGTTTTTCCTCCTAGAAAGTTGTTGTTTAAGAATCCTAATTCTAGTTCACAGATGCATTCTAAAGGGTGTTCTCTATTGCTTGTTCTCCCAAAATTAATCTTAATTTGGATTGTCTGTGCATATTTGCATGAGGAACTGAACTGTTGTTTTCATAGGTTAATGAGATACTGAGTTTTCTCAGCTTCGAAAAGAAAGGGAATTTGTTCCTCCCACCTAAAAGGTGCTCCTTAGTCCCAGGGCCTTGTGGAGGTGTCTGGGAAGTTGATCCCCAATGATATGCAGTAGCTCTGCAGGGAAATCCTCAACAAAAAATAATTTTTAAAATGACTCATCCAGGAAATATATATAAGGGCTGATTACACAATGTTTGAACCTTCTCAGAGGTCATGACCTCTGGAGAGGGGACTGAGACACATAAGAGGGTAGAAACAACTCAGAGGTGACACATTGTGAAGTCTTTCCTACAAGCAGCACATATAGATATGCCCCCACAAAAACCCTAGGCCACAGCTCAGTTCCTCCTTTTAAGAAAAATAAAAGGAAGGGGGAACAAATAATCTAAGAACAAGGAGAAAACAGGAAGAATGACCACCTTTTGAGCATTGTATAGGTTTCATGGCACCACTAGTGGCCAGAGTACAGTGGAAGTAATAACAGTTTTCTTAACATTTACTTTAAGGAAAAAGAACCTTAACTTTGACCTGCAAACTGTAGAGTTCCTAGGTCCCCATTTCCTCTATTTTCTTTTCTGCCTGCTTTAAATCTGCTGTTACTTTTCTACTGAGATAAAAAACTACTGTTTGGGTCTAAGAGGTTGTTAGTTTTTTTCGAGCCAGTAACTTTGTATTTATCTTATGGCTAAAATACTGAAGTAGAAGCTGAAGAACATTATGTATGTATGTGTATATGTATGTGTGTATGTTATATGTGTGTCTATATATTTGAAGACCTTTATAATATATTTCTATAATTTTATGTTCAATTGGCAATAAAATCAGTTTTAATTTCTGTCTAGCTCACCAGACTTTTTCTTTGCACCTTATGATGTAAATTTTGCTGATTTTCACCTGAGTTGTTTCCTTTAATATGCAGACTTAGGGCTATTTAGCTGACAACTGCTATGGTTAGAAAACATGTTATCAAGAGTTTGCACCTCTAAAATAGGAAAAAAATGTCTTAGGAATCTATAAGATGTAATTCTATTGGCATGCCAAATACATCTATATATTTATATGTTGTGTACACAGTGTTTCACTACTGAAAATATATAAGCAACTCTAATTGATTCTAAGAAAATCAAGTGCTTCAAACACTTTATCAAGAAAAAATAAAAGACTAGTCAAATGCTCTTTCAACTTTATGTAACTTAAGTCTTTAATATTAGCTAGCTTTAAATGTCTTCTTTTGAAAAGTGTCTGTTCACATCGTTTGCCCACTTTTTGATGGGGTTTTTTTTTTTCTATTAAATTTGTTTAAATTATCTGTAGATTCTGGATATTAGCCCTTTGTCTGATAGGTAGATTGCAAAATTTTTTTCCCATTCTGTTGGTTGCTGGTTCACTCTATTGATAGTTTATTTTGCTGTGCAGAAACTCTTAAGTTTACTTAGATCCCACTTGTCTATGTTGGCTTTTGTTGCCATTGCTTTTGGTGTTTTAGTCATGAAGTCCTTGCTCATGCATATGTCCTGAATGACATTGCCTAGGTTTTCTTCTAGAGTTTTTATGGCATTAGACCTCATGTTTAAATCTTTAATCCATCTAGAGTTAATTTTTATATAAGGTGTAAGGAAAGCATCCAGTTTCTGCTTTCTGCATATGGCTAGCCTGCTTTCCCAACACCATTTATTCAGTAGGGAATCCTTTCCCCATTGCTTGTTTTTGTCATGTTTGTCAAAGATCAGATGGTTGTAGTTGTGTGGCGTTTCTTCTGAGGCCTCTGTTCTGTTCCATTGGACTATATCTCTGTTTTGGTACCAGTACCATGCTGTTTTGATTATAGTAGCCTTGTAATATAGTTTGAAGTCAGGTAGTGTGATGCCTCCAGCTTTGTTTTTGTTTTTTTATTTTTGTTTTTTGGTTTTTTTTGTTTGTTTGTTTTGCTTAGGATTTAAAATTATTGGTAATATTAGAAATATCTCAAAAATTGTCAGAAAGCATTTTTGTTTGAATTTATCAAACAATTTTATACTTATTCCTGCCAAATACTATAAGTTGTCAAACTTTGGCATAGGGTTTGCAAAACTATAAACCCAGCCCCAACAAAATTATCTTTACTTGTGTGTTTTTAAATAAATAAGACATTAATTTGATTTAATGATAAAATATTTGATAAAATAGCCAGATCTTGAATTTATTATTACCATAACTTCTATACCTATGGCTTTAGGCAGTCTAGTCCAGAGGCAGTAATAGGTTTGTTTTGGGAAAGAACTGTCATTGTCTTTGTTTTAAAACTAAACTATAAGCTAAGTTCCTCCCAAAGTTTCACTACGGAAAATATATAAGAATTCTAATTAATTGTCTTAAGAAAATAAAAGTGCTATGCCTATGAATAAACAAAGACAGACTGGAAGTTAAAAGCAAAATGGAATCAGTTAGGTCAGCTCTTCTTCACTGTCTCAGTTATCATTTTGCAGCAGTGGTTCCATAACTTTAAATGATGTCTATCACAATTTTTATAAATAATCTAGGTAAAAAATTAAAATAAAATAGGTAAGTGTAATAGAATAAATATTAATAGACAAACTTGTCATAATTTAGAATATAAAGTTAAATTAAATAATAGATATGCCATTATTTGAGTATTTTTCAATAAAAATATAGGGAAACATTTTTGCTAAAAAAAATTGTGTCTTTTTTTAGAAAAGATAAACAAGTTTAATCTAATTTAAAGCTTAAGTATAAAACAAGATAAAGGAACCAGGAAATAAGAGAAATGTAAAGAAAGTTATAAAAATAAAAAGTTTTGTGGTAATAAAGCTTAAAGAGAAATAATTGTATATGAGAAAGAATCACGTATGGCAAATTTAGTCCTAAAATGAGATGACTGGTTCTTTAAGAAAGAAAGATTTTCAGGAAAAACAAAGTTTAAGCATGTCATGAATAGTCTGTGTAAGGCAAAATAAGAGGATTCATTTTTCAATTAGAAAACCTTTTATATGATCAAGTTATTTATATTTAAAGGGGACTTATAAACTCTTATACACAAAATTGTTGGTTAGAAGAATAAAATTTTCTCAAGGGGTTGATTTACTCTTAATAAATTATAAGAGATTTTAATTTTTTAACCCAAAGTTCAACTTTTACTGTGTCTTACTCTTTTTTGACTTTCTCTCCCCTTTTAAAAGCCATGATTTCTTAACATTCTAAAGGAAATGTTTTCTTCAAACATAATATTCTGTGCACTGCAGAAGGTCTTTTTTTTTTTTTTGCCCTTTAGTAACTGTCCTAAGAGATTTTGTGTTTCATCTAAATTATTCCTATGTTATTATTATTTTGTTTTTCTTAGAAAAAATGAGAATTAATTTTTTAAATTAAGGTTGTCACATCCCTGTATCTTGCTGTACATGCTTTTAAAGTCCTTGTGACATTGAGATACAGGGCTTTAATTCCTGGGTCTAAAAAGGACACCAAGTCTGCTTAATTTTAAACACTGACAGCAATTAAAGCCTCATCTTCAGGCCCCATAGTAGATGCCAATCAAAATAAACTGCATTCCTGAGACACAGGGTCAGAAATTAAAGCTATTCAACTCTTCAGGGCCCAAAGACTATTGTGGAAGTGGTGGGTGTATGAGATTGTAAGGGCCAAGTTTGAAAGATAAATAATTTCAGTTTCTCTATAAATTAAGTATTAATGTCAACAGCACACTGATGAAAGATTAGCATGTGGGCCCACATATCAGAATAACAAGGTTTTCTTTTTTTCTTTTCTTTTCTTTTCTTTTTTCTTTTTTGAGATGGAGCATCACTCTTGTTGCCCAGACTGGAGTGCAATGGCATGATCTCGGCTCATTGCAACCTCTGCCTCCCTGTTTTAAGCATTTCTCCTGCCTCAGCCTACTGAGTATCTTGGATTACAGGCATGTGCCACCACACCTGGCTAATTTGCATGTTTTTAGTAGAGACAGGGTGTCTCCATGTTGGTCAGGCTAGTCTCGAACTCCTGACCTCAGGTGATCTGCCCACCTTGGCCTCCCAAAGTGCTGGGATTACAGGCATGACCCACTGTGCCCAGCCAACAAGATTTTCTTGAAGCATTAACTTATTCCTTAATAAAGGGTATGAAGGTTATAAAAGGCTTATGGAAGTTATATCTTGTGTTTAAATTACAATTTTATAGGTAGCTTATACAAATTTGAAACACAAATTTAATTGGCTTTAGAGTGTTTTTATTAAGGCTTATTGTTTGAAAAATTATATCTCATATCTCAAAGAATGAAGATTTTTGCCTTTTTTTGAAATCCTTGAGTTATCACTTTAGTTAATTGAATGAATAATTTTACAATGACCTGTGATTCTGTTTTGTGATATCAAGTGTTTTAAAGCTTTGATATTTGATAAAATTTCCAAAATCAAATTATAAATTACCAATTGTTCTGATCTAATGAATTTATTAAGATATTAGATTCACTAAAGTCCAAAAATGACATAATTTGGCTTATGGGGTACAAAAATTATACAGGAAGCATTGCCATGTATGGCATGGTGTTTGTTTTTCTTTGGGCTGTATTTGCATAAATATGTTATTGGTATGTGTACCAAAATTAAGAGAAACTCCTGTAATTCTGATATGACTTAGTGTACTTGGTGTACATTATCAGTAATAATTGTAATTGTTATGTTAAAATTATTATGTGCCACAGAGGCAACAAATTTCCTTGTCAGTTGTCTTTTGACTATGGCTTCCCTAAAACTTATTGTCATCCAAAGGCAACTGTTGTGTTGTCTTGGTCCTCTTAAAAGGTGGTTTTATAATAAACTATAAAACTCTAATGGATGCTCTTGAAAGCAGGTTTCTGCAAACTTTGAAGATTGTCACCTGAAAATAGAGGAAAAACTTTCAGGGCTCAGGGAGAGCTAAGATGTTCATGAATATCAAGCAGAACAGAAATTAACTATATGGACTGAAATAATCTTTTTAAAATTTTTCTTAAAACATTGCTCATCTTTTGTTTTGTTTTTCAATCTTGAAACTTTTCTAGTTATTGACAGCTTTTAACAAGTTAGTATACTCCTATGAACAACATTTGGAGCATATTTGTTTCTCTCTGCCTGATTTCTCCAGAATTTGGAAACTATTTGTCAGTATTCTTAACTTATGGCAATATAGTTATTTGCACAAGTGCAATAAGAATCTGTTTTCATTTTTAACAGGACACAATTGAAGAAAATGGTTATTTTACCAAGGCTTTGAATGGAATGGTGTGCTTTCCTTTAAGGAATCAAACTTAACATATGGAGTCAATAAATGCCATAGGGAAAACTGACCTCATAGTTTACTTAGTCCCTGTAAAGTGTTTCTGACCTGTGGTAAGTAAAAAATGTCACTTTCTAACAGGTCTAGAAACCCAAGGTTTGTCTTGGAACCTCAAGAAAAGAGAAAATTGACCTAACTCATATATATTTGATAGCATAAATCAATGGCTGGGTTTGGCATTTAAAAAGTCTGTTTCATATTTCTTTTATGGCACACAGTTTCATCAAAGCCAATTTTATATAGCTGATGTGAAAAATAATTATTCTTTCCATATTTTGTACAAATAATCTGGCCAAGTTTAATAAAATGAGTCATACCATGATCTGTCTTTAGTAAAAATGGGAAACTGGAAAGACAAAAATTATGTTTCAAAAACTAGAGTACACCTGTTGTTAGATTCTAGCCTGGCTTAATGTTTTCAAGTTTAATTATTTTCTATAGTTTGTACTGAATTCTTGTTTTTTATATATGGCTACGAGTCTCCAAAATAATACTTCTTTTCTGCTTTCTTTTCTTTTTCCATTGTTTTACCTAAGTTGAAATTATTGAAAAATAAGCTATGCTTTCATAAAGCCCTAAGAACTGAAATTAGATAACTTAAACTTCAAAAGAAAATAAAAAGCAATGTATTTACCACATAAGTCACTTTCATACCTTCCTACTGATATGCAGACTGCTGAATAATGTAGCCTATATTAATTTTCCAGAATTTTTCTTTTTTGTTGTTGTTGTTCTTCTCCCTCCCTCCCACTATTTTCTCTTCAGAGGATGTGAGACTTCACAACCTACTAAAAATGAGCTTTCCAAATAACTCAAGACCTACCGTATAGGAATAAATCATCCTAGCCATGAAAGACTATATGAAACCTGGAACCAAAGACTCATTTTTTTTTTCTAAAATGCTTTCTTGAAAACATTTTTAAAAACAAAAGAGGGGAAATGTGAAAGAAAATATCTTGGGCTCCTAAAATTACTAAGCTAAAGGGAAAAGTCAAGCTAGGAACTGCTTAGGGCAAATCTGCCTCCTATTCTGTTCAAAGTCATCCCTCTGCATTTTAAGATAAATATATGTCTTATTTCCTCTTTGGAAAGGCTAATCAGAAACTCAGAAGGATGCAACTGTCTGTCTCTCACCTACCTGTGGCCTGGAAGCCCCCTCCCCACTTCAAGTTATCCTACCTTTCCAGATAGATCAATATTAATTTTTATGTACATTGATTGATGTCTTATGTCTCCTTAAAATGCATAAAGCCATGCTGTGCTCTGATCACCTTGGGCACATGTTGTCAGGACCTTCTGAGGCTGTGTCAGTGGTACACATCCCTGACCTTGGCTTGATAAACTTGCTAAATTAACGAGATATTTCTCAAATTATTGAGGTTCATACTCAGTAGTACAAATATTAAACAGAAGTGTATCTAAAAGCTACAAATGATGTTTCTGAGATAAAGAATAGTACAATACAGAGAGGAACAGTGTGCAAGGAGTTAGATAACTCTGACATGTTAAGTAGGTTTTAATTTTTAAGCCTTATTTTTCTCATATGTAGAGATACGGGAGATAATAATTTTAACCTTCTATGATTTTTGTCAAGATAAAATGATATAGAAAATAACATATTAAGCCCAGTTCCTGACACAAAGTATTCCATAAATGTTAATATCAATATTTCATTAAAATATGCTTATATAATATTTTTAGAATTAATCTTCTTCTTCTTTTTAAATCTCTAATATGTAAATTATGACTGTCATCTAATATATCCTGCTACTCATTCAAATTTCAATTATTTTATTTTTTTGTATCTATGTGGATTCATAGGACTCCTATTCTATTAAATGTGTTAAAATCATTATTGAAAGTTTAATTCGATGCTCAAATTGTCCCAGATTTGTCCAGTGACAACTCATTCAAGCTGGTTCCAGTGTCATTTTGCCAAGTGTCCATTATTCCTTCAGCACTCCTTTGTTCTTCGATACAAAAATATATCTCAGGTTCATCTTGTATTTGAGGAGAACAAAAATCAACTACTGACCATTGAACAGGTCATGTAGACAAAAACTCCTTATCTGAGGAATTTAGAAGGGAACAAACATCTCCTGGTAACTATTTAATAGGCCATTTGGAGGCAAAACTCCTTATCTGGGGAATTTAAAAGTAATTAAACTTCTCTGGTATCTAAAGTCAGCATCTTGTTCCAGGCCTGTTTCAGCTCTTATAAGTAACTAGAATTTCTATACATCTCCGGAATGCATGCATGTCATAACTCATTGTGCAACCCTTGCTGACATTAAGTCACCAAAATGTCTACAAATGTAATCATTTGTCATAACTCAGATGGCTAATATGGCCTAAATTACCCTTAAGCTCTCACCTTAAGTTTCATAAATGCTCTTAAGGAAAATCCTCCATGGCATGCTCAGTCTTCTCTCCAAGGCACCCCATTGCACTTTTCCACAGCATTTTTTCCGATAAAATTTTCCTCTTTCAAACCTATACTTTTGTTGGTAAATTCTTACCAAACCACAAGTCAACCACTTCCCAGTGCCAGGGCTCTGACACCACTCCAAGTAGTACTTACCTTCTCAGTTATATGAAATCAGTCATTTCTCAGAAGAGTCCTTGGGCTTTAGAAGTCATGATCTGGGTGTGAGATATGCTCCTTACCACTAGAACGTCACTGCTTTTAGGTCCTGTCAGTGGACAGAGATATACATGCATTCATAGACGTTTATATCTATATTTATTTCAATATTTGCATATATATTTTAAAACCCTGAATTCATACAAATACCTCCAATTACAGTCCAGTATAAGTTTTAGTCTAGTTTTCTTCATTTTCATATTTGTAATACCTTGTTTTGAAAGCAATGTACTTAGATCTCACTATTCTTAATACATTTACTTATTTGATCTATTTCCTGGTGAATTTTTCTTGCCAAGCCAATTTCCATTATGTGCCATTATCATTCTGCATACACTGTGACCCACCCATACCAGGTCACCACTCATTTGGATTATCTCCTCAGTCTGCTTGGGATGTGACATCTGTTCTGGACCATACCTTGTATGCTCTGACTAAGCTAAGAAGTTCTCCGAGTTGACTCAATCATCATCCTGTTTTAGCTCTAACTCCGTGTTCTTAGCTGTCATGCTCCTCTTCCTCACTTCTGGCACAGATGCCTATATTTATTTGCTTCATTCAATGTCTTTAGGACTGAAATACTCAACAAAAGAAGAAAAATAAATACAAGAGAATTGAAAGGGGAGAATGAAAAAAATAAGTGATCACTACTACATACTTTTTAAATGTTTGTGGGTACATAACAGGTGTATCAATGGGGTACATGAGATATTTTGATACAGGCATGCAAAGTGAAATAAGCATGAAGAATGAGGTATCCATCCCCTCAAGCATTTATACTTTCAGTGTTAAACAATCCAATTACATTATTTAAGTATTTCAAAATATAAATTTATTATTAAGTATAATCATCCCATTGTACTATCAAATAGTAGATCTTTCTATTATGAAAATAAATAATGATAAAACATTTCCAATATATATACCCAGAAGTATTATTTCCATTAACTTATTTCATCATCAAACTCCCATTAATTATCTAAATATATGTCATCAACTGCCGTACATACTACACAAAATGTAATTTTTGTGTCTTAGTCTAAACCTCTAAAATGTCATGTCTCGTTAACTTGATTTGTAGAGCTTTGAACCTCTGGTTAAATTAACAATAAATACTATTTGATATTAATGACCTTTTTGAGTTTGTGTGGTTTCGTAGCCTCTTAGAAAATATATTGAACTAATTCTTAGTAGAGGACAGGAAGAATGTGGTTTAGAGGATGACAAAAGTTAAGCTATCTCTTGGTCAATGCAAAATTCAGAGATTCTGTCAGACATGTCAAACACCAAGAATAAAAGTGTAGGGATCATTATTCAGAATCAATTTTAATAAGACTTCCTGTAGATTTGGGTTTACGAACTAATTAACACTCACCTAAAAGATCAAGGACATTTCCCTTTAGCCCAAAGCACCATGGGTTCAATTATAGTATTATCATATATAAAAGGTGGCTCATTTCTTTCTGGATGGACATTTATCATGAAAACAAAAAATATTTAAAAGAGATAATTGATACAATATCAAGTCTTTATAGTTGACAGTTCTAGACTATTTTTATACTTTAAAGAAAAAATATTTTTGCATCTAACTTAGCCCAAGATCTACAATTATCTAAGGTCCTCAAAATATATTTTTTTCTGTACTTTGCAATATCCACTAAAAGTTTGAAAACTCTCATTATCTGCTTCTAATTATTTAAAGTAATTTTTGGTGATAATTTACAACTTAAGTTACATAGTACATTTTTCAAGAAAGTAATTATGCAATTAATAATTATTCTTTATATCAAAATTTTATTACAAAATGATGTATTTCTTCTAGTAGTATACAGCATATTTAATGATAAAATAGAGGTAATCTTTTGCTAAAACATCAAAATAATCTCCATAGTTAAAATAATTCTTAGAATGATTGAATATAGTTACTATTTTTTCTTGTGTAGAATATATAAAATAAAAATATACAGCCTGACTACCATGACCACAGGCCAAGATTTTGAAACATTTGATCACTTCTAGACTGTTGGGTTAGCATCTGACTGATGGCAACCTTGAAGCATATATGTTTACTGTGGTTCTTTTATACAAATTATTTGATTAGAAAGTCCCTAGAACTGACATACTCAATAGAAAAATAAAAAAAAGATAGAAATCAGAACAGTATATTCTATGTTGTACAATATATTTCTTGAATTTATTCCTTCTATAATTAACAGCATATTATATTCTTGAAAATTGTTAAGAGAGCAAATTATAAGGGTTCCTATAGGTAATGCATATGTTAAGGATGTGAGGTAATGTACATGTTAATTTGCTTAGTGGTGTCATTACATAATGTATATATATTTCAAAGCATGTATACAATAAATATATATGATTTTTATTTGTCAACAAACAAATATATGTTTCTAAAAGAAGTGGGTTTTTTTGTGTGTGTGGATATGGTGATCAACTGGAAGGGGCTATGAGGTAACTCTCCAAAGTGATGGAAATGGTCTACATCTTAATTGTAGTGGTGGTTATGAAGCAAGAAGTTTCCCTGACCCCTTCATGGGTGGAAACTAGAGTGCACACATGCTGGCAGGGACAAACTCCACTCACTCAAACCTGCTGTGCTCATCCTGTTGTGGGAGGGAGCATGCAGGTGAGTGAGTGCAGGAGCTGAGGCGAGTGCTTTTGGTCACTGGCAGGAATGAACTCTGTACTGCCTCGTGGCAGCATCTAGGGGTGTGCCTATAACCTCTGAAGCCCCAGAAGTAGTGTTTCAGTCAGTGCTCTTTTAGCTTTGCCATCCATGATGGCTTAAGTATGAACAGCTTAGTGTAGGGTCAGAGTGACAGGCTTTTGCACCGACACCCAAGTTTTTGTCCAGCATCCAGGAGGAATGAAGTTGCATGAACAAATTGGAGATGATAAATGAAGAGGATTTTATTGTCTATAAAATTGGCTCTCAGTGGGAAGAGGAGCTGAAAAGGGAATGAAGTAGGAAGGAAATTTTCCCCCAGGTTCTGGCTTGCGATGGCTGGACTCCTCTCTGAGACTATGCTGCCAAGCTGTCCTTCTGAAGTCAAGCTACTTCTCTCCAATGATCAATCACAATCTCTGACATCCAGCTTCTTCTCATCTCTGCAGGTTGAGCCTGAGGTTTTTATGGGCACACGATGGGGAGCAAGGTGGACCATGGCTAGTTTTGGAAAAGGCAACATTTGAGCAGGAAAACAGGGATGTATGTCCTCACTTTGGGCCACAGTTCCAGGCTTGAAAGTGGGGCCCTCAGTTGGGGACCTGCCCTCTTCTGCCCAGAATTTCCCTGCCTCCTGACTCTGTCATTTATATGGGTATATATATTTATTAAAACTAATACAATTTTTATTCTATGTAAATTTTACCTTAAATTTAAGTCACAAAACATCAGAAAATATCAAAAATGACCATCATATCTAGTATATGAAATGTTATTAAATTTATTTTATCTCTTTAAAAACACATAATTTGTATTTTCAGGAAAAAGCAAATTTACTTTCAGTGTAAAATACATATTTGTGGATTAATTTCAATTTTAATTCTATAACCAATTGCTAGGAAGATAAAATCCAATATTTCATTCTTCAAATAAAATATAAACTAATATTTATTTATTTATTTGGGATAGGATCTCTCTGTTACTCAGGCTACACTGCACTGGTGGGATCTCAGCTCACTGCAACCTTGACCTCCCAGGCTCAAGCAATCCTATCACGTCAGCCTCCTAAGTGCTGAGACTACAGGTGTGCATCACCACATCCAGCTAATTTTGTTTATGTTTTTAGAGCTGGGGTCTCACTGTGTTGCCTAGGTTGTTCTCAAACTCCTAGGCTCAAGCAATTAGCTAACTTGGCCTCCCAAAGAGCTGAGATTATAGACATGAGCCACCACTTCTGACCTAAATACTTATTCTTATCATAATCAATAATCAGCAAACTTTCTTAAATTTCAGGTTCTGTGTGCCAGACTCTATACCTGGCACTTCACATTAATTTACTTTTCTGTTACAATTATGTGAGGTAAATACTTTTAAAAAACTTTATAGAGGAGAAAACAAAGTTTCAGAGTCATTGAACAATTTATGAATACAGAGCTCTTATATAATAGTGCCAATATTGATTTAATATATTTACTTCTTTGTTTATCAAAGTTATTGTATTTTCCACTACATATTTTCAAGTGTCTAATGACAATTTATTAATTTATTTTGAGAAATTAGTTATGTGGATCATATATTTATGCCATATTAGCCTGTTGCTTTCCTTTCCATTTATTTACTGCATTAGAAATTATTTTGAAAGTGCTTAGTGGTCATACAATCTGACTCCAGAGTATTATCAACTTAGATGTAAGTTATGTATCTTCCAGGTAGCTAGGATTTGCTATGCTACCTCTTTTTTCTGACAGGGTATAGAATACACTTTAAATAGTTAGAGGAAGATTTATAATGAGCTATGTTCTGACTTTTATACAAAGATACCTTTTTATACAAAGGTCTGTATCAAGTCAGATACAGACCTTTGTAGAAAATAGTCATTTTGTTATAAAATAGTATAAAGCCAGAGGTAAAACACAAACTGAAAGACTTACCCTGAAGTTTTGTGATCCCCTTCATACATTCAGAGTATCTAGCTAATTGGATCTTCCTTTGTATTTTTCAACAAAATAATAAAAAGTAAGTTATCTTAGTCAATTCGTGCAGCTATAACAAAATACCATAGACTAGGTAATTTATAAAGAGCAGAAATGTATCTCTCATAGTTTTGAAGGTTGGGAAATCAAGGTACCAGCAGGTTTGTTGTTTCATAAGGGTTCAGTCTCTGCTTCCAAGATGGTGCCTCAAATGCAGCATCTTCTGGAGGAAGGAACACTTTTTCTTCACATGGCAGAAGGGGAAAATCAAAAGGAGAATGCTGTGACCTAAATGTGTCCCCTCTGAGCATGTAATTCTCACCCGATGACTCAATCTGCCAATGCCTTGATCTCGAATTTCCTAGCCTTCACAACTGTGAGAAAATAGATTTCTGTCCTCAGTATTTTACCAGTCTGTGGTATTCTATCATAGCAGCACAAAATGGATATAGACATAAGTGTTCTATGCTTTTGAAAACTTGATTTTGCTATACACATGGAGGAAATTTGATGTTACTGTGTGTGAGCTAGACAATATAGTAACCTTAAAGGTGCAAATTGATTATGCATAGGTTTGATAATTAAACTCAATATTTTTCTACAGGCTTCTGGGTATAGTGAAATTAGCAAGCCAAGAAGAGGTGAGCAGGAACCAAATCATACTTACAAACAAATTGTTAACTCACTTATGATAAATAAATAGTTTTGACTTGACTATAATGTATGGACAGCCATCTTCCAATGCCAAAGTCAATAATGTGTTCAAAATTACTTTGTTATACCATCATCTAATAACAGTATGTTTCATTTTTTCTCAAGATAAATTTTTTAGTGTCTTGCATGGTTCTAAGTTCATACAATGTGCTCGATAGATGTGATGGTTAATATTGAGTGTCCACTTGATTGGAGTGAAGGATTAAAAGAATTGTTCCTAGGTGTATCTGTGAGGGTATTGCCAAAGGCGATTAACATTTGAGTCAGTAGGCAGGGAGAAGCAGACCCACCCTCAATGTGGGTGGGCACCATCTAATCAGCTGCCAATGCTGCTAGAATGAAGCAGGCAGAAGAAAGTGATATGACCAAACTAGCAGAGTCTTCTGGGCTTCATCTTTCTTCTGTGCTGGATGCTTCCGGCCCTCCTACATCAGACTTCAAGTTCTTCAGCTTTTGGACTCTTGAACTTACACGAGTAATTTGGCAAGTGCTCTCTGGCCTTTGGCTACAGACTGAAAGCTACACTATTGGTTTCTTTACTTTTCAGGTTTTGAGACTCAAATTTGGCTTCCTTGCTCCTCAGTTTGCAGACGGTCTATTGTGGAACTTCACCTTGAGATAGGGTGAGTCAATATTCCTCAAAAACTCCCCTTTGTATATACATCTGAAGTTTATGTATGTATGTCATTTTAGGTAGCCTCCATTTAATCTATATTAACTAACATTGATGTGGCATTATAATAAGCCAATTATGTTTTATTCTAGTTTTGCAGTTTTATTTTTAAATTTAATCCTCAGAATATTAATGTTATGAGATAGTTACAGCCAAATACTTCCAAGGAAAAGAAATAAATACACATCACTATTTTCAAGTTTACACAGCTACAAAGTGTCAGGCCATGATTCAAACTCAGAAATTATAATTCTAGAGCCTGACATCTCAGTTACTCTCCTACTTTAAGTATGAGAACCTTGCTCTCATTACAAGATGATAACACAGAAAAGTTGTCCCCAGGTCCTTGTAACCACACATTACACATGTAATGTTTAAAGACACCATGAAAAGGGAGCAAGTATAAGCCCATCAAAGTTATAGAAAGAGGTGGAATGGGGATTGTGATAGTATCTTATTCATAAAATCATCATATAGTAAAATCTTTTTAATATGAATTAAATGCTGTTTAGGTATCAGGCTCTGTTTGAAGTTATTGACATGTCTTAATTTAATATGCAAAACAACCTTATAAAATCAGCTCCAATACCCTACTTAGGTTATAGATGAGAAAGCCAACACACAATGAAATTAAGTACCCTGTACATAAATAGAAAGGGATAGTGGGATGTATGCTGAGCACAATGAACTTAGCTGAATCCTTCCTGACATTTTAGTTGTCTTTGAATGGTTTGGAAGAATGAGATCTCTGTTTGTGCCTTTGAGAATTTTCTCTTGAAATTAAGTCTATATGCTATTGACATTGTCCCCTACAAGATTTCTATATAATGTTAATTTTAGATTTGAGCTACAATAATACTGGCAAGGTTGAGAACATTTACTTTTGAATTAAATAAGAATTTTTTTTTGAAAATCTCATTTTTTACTCTATTTGAATTGCCTTTCAAATACCCTTTAGTCAGTTAGAAAGGCAAGATAAAAAGAAGTTAAAATCCCAGATTCGAATACCAGATAATCTGGGTTTCAAATCCCAGCTCTGCCACTTACTAATTGCATTACTTTGGGCAAATTTCTTTAATATCATAAAGAGAATTAAAATCAAACAATACCATTGTATTTGTAAAACATATAAAGCAGTACCTGCCAAATAGTAAATGCCATAAAAGTTTCACTGTTATTAATCTAAGTGTACATTTTTCTCAACTATGCAGTGGTGATAATATATAAAATCTATCTCAAGGTCATTATTAGGCTAAATAATGATCACCTAATTTGTTTTCTCTGATGCAGTAGCTATGAGTCATATGTGGCTATTGAGCACTTGAAATGTGACTAGTGCAACTGAAGAACTAGATTTTTAAAATTGATATAAATAAAATTATCCAAGACTTTCTAAAAAAATGTGACAAAAGCTCCAATTAAGCTCATCATGAATAGGAAACAGAAAAGAAAATATCATGGGGATGATTATGCCAGACATGTAGAGGAAGGGAAGAGTATATTTGATGAACTCTAGGGGATGGAAAACATACATAGTAAAGTAAGAAGATTGAAAGATGAGTCTAGGCTGCCATCGCCAACTGTTTTTTGAATTTTTGTACAATAGTGATAATGAGCAACACAAGGCTCAAAATCGTTCTTTTCATTGCACACCCAGCTTCCCTTTGGCATAAAACATACAACATTTGTGAAATAGTTAGCTTGAGTTGGAGCTGTAACTGGTGGTCCTGAATTAAGGTAAAATCAACTCTTCAATGTGAATTTAAATCCATGGCTTTGAAAACTAGCATTATAAGCAAGAAGGTAACTGTTGGTGGGTTAACATGAAAATAATGTCCCACTCAAAATTTAATACTATTTTGAAAATGAAGTGGCAATTTGTAAACAATTGTATGTGATACCCTGGAGTGAAAAAAAAAAAGATTTAATTGAAGTTAGGAACACTGTTGAGCACATAATGTGAGAAGGCACAATGACAGGCACTGTGTGGTGGGCAAATGTTAAGTACTCAGGTGGATATATATTATTTCATTTTTCGGGAGCAGTAGTCTCCTTATTCTGGTATATTCTCTGTCTAATCATGTGGCTTTGGTGGAGAATTGCCCTCCATGATACATTTCTAACAGTACTCACAATACATCCTCTGTACTTGAAGGCTATAGTCCACTTACCTAATAGACTGGTCTAGGGGTGAGCAAATAACCCCAACAGGGCTAATCAGAGTTTTTGCAGAAATTTCAGTTTGGATTTGAAAATGAAAAATGCTGACTTCACCTGAACATAGCTGTTAGACATGACAAATGGTAATGGCAGTGTCACAGAATCATATAGGGGAGTCAAACATATACACACGGCTTTAATATATGTGATTTATAATGCTGACTATATTTGAATTGCAGGTATTTGTTGGTTTTGTCAATGTCTATTCATTCTTCATGTAACTATACATTGTTCTAACTCTGGTATCACCAACCCTTCACAACCCCATATGCTAAATGTCTAGTCTTTTTAGAGTTGATCTCACTCTAGTATGGAAAGAAATAAACTAGGTCTGAGAGACATCACATTTTATTTTCTGTTGACAGGATCCATTTAGAGATAGGCATATGAAGCAACTCATGAAGCAGAGAGAAGCTTTTTGTTTGTTTGGGCTCTTAGGAGGAATCAAAAATTGTTTCTGCCTGTCTTAGGCTTTACGATGTAAGGCTGGGTTGTTGTAACCAACGTGTCACTGTAAGAAAAACATTTATAATTTTTATGGACTTCCATGTAGAACCTAAAAATGAAACCAAGTTTGTAGAAGGCAGAGACCAGAAATATACAGGAAACGAGCCTGAACCAGTCCTTAATATGTGATCATGGGTAAAATTGAATATACCCATGAATTTTCAGGTTCCTAAGCTAGTGAGAGCCAGCTCTCTTTCTCTCTCTCTCTTTCTTTCACTTTGAATGAAATTTTCTCCCACTGGTAACAAACAAAAATTGTAAGAATCTTTACTAATATGGCAATAATGGTCCCACATTCTTATATAAGTATTTCATAACATGGTAAAAGAAACTCTAATATGTAGAGCAATTTGTAGAGAAGTGACATTATAACACAAAATATTTTGGGCTTGGCATACATTCTGGTCTCCTTAATCCATCTTATCTGAAGTTAATTCTGTCAGCTTTTATTTCATAACTTGAACATAGCCTTAACTTGTCTTCAGCCTAAATACATATACCCTGCTCAGGGTTTGCTGTACTTATTACAATTGATATCACTTCCTTTCTTCTTTTAAATTCTTTTCCCAGTTTTCTTATCAATATAATACTTTGGACATATGGGCACCATCAAATTGTCTGATTGACATTAACCATTGGCCCTGTAGACATTCTGAAGTCTTTCATATTTATAGAAAATAGTTGCTTGCATCTTAGAAGTAAAAGAATAAATTCTGGGTTGTTAGGGAAACTGTACAAAGGATTGAAAACACATTGCTCTATACCCAGAGCAAGCGAATTATCTCCAGTGAAGTGTTCTTGACAGCGATGAATCAAATAAATGGTTTGCCTTACTGAAGTCAGAGAAAAAAAAGTTTCTTAAAAATAACATGAACCTACTATTTAGTTGAATAAATAACAAAAAGTACTGTCTCTTCTCCTTGATTCTGTTTTCGACAATGAGAATATTATTCAGTTTATATGGCTCTTTGCACTTGAGTTTGTAAAATGCAGATGAATTCATGAAACTGGAATATAACATTAAAAACATACTTTAATTTATAAATTGACTGTGCAAGACTAACAACTAAAACCCTGACTGGATATGATGTCAGGAATAGATTCTCTCGCTCTCTCTTCTTAATCAATGGCACCCTAATCCGCACCCCATTCTGTTTAGGACTTTGAGTTTTCTATTTCCTTAATTACATTGGAAGTCTGAGGTTTCAGAAACAAAAGTTGTTTTCAACCATTCCTCTGGAAAATTTGCTGGAATGCCTACCAACAAAAATAATATAAACATTTATTTACAGATACACTGCATTATCTATGATTGCTCAAATTCAAAGCTACATCTTATCACTTAATGCATTAAAATGTATTAAAGAGCTTCTTTGTTATGAGGGTATAATTTCTTTTGATAAAATCTGCCAACATATACAAGCATTGATCAATAAAAAGAAATTGATTAAAATAAATCTTTGCATCATACAAATACTTCCATCTTGACAACTCTATAATTTCTGAGTATTGCATGAGAATTTGAGACAAGTAGGATAAGTTATATGCTGGGGAAAAATAAAATAAACTATAACTTTTTGTTTCTTAGGGTGAGACAATTATCAAATATATGTTCCTCAATTTATAATGCAACACTCAAAATTCAAGTGAATATTTCAGTGAATAGTACACTAGTTCCAGAAAAATAGCTTTATAAATATTCTGATTAAAATTTGAAAATTTTCTTCCTATTATTATTTTAATATGTAATGAAAGCATATCCAAATTATGATATTTACATATTTTTAATTTTAACAAGATTATTTTTTCGCCATTTAAAATTTATCTAATCATTGATCAGCTTTCTATTTTTAATAAGACATAATCTTTAGGAAAAGGAAGCTCTTAAAAAATGTGAACCCTTAATGTAGCTTTATGCAATGAAGATTGTCTGTATATTATTCACAAATTATTTTAATCTAAAACATAAAACAATGAGTATAATTTCAGATTACATATCATATATGTAAAATATATTTTTTGACAGTTTTCTGTTATACATATATTTCTCCTTTTACCTTTTATCACTATATAATAAATATTCTGCCCTATCAGTACACAGAGAGATAAATCGTTGTTTTAATAAACTGGATAATGTTTCATATAAAAGATGTATTAAATTATTTAGCTAGTGTTTCTTCCTTTATTTTTTTTTTCTTTGCTCAAATGAATATGTAGTTGTGCTTCGGTATATCTGTGGGGGATTGACTCCAGAATCCCCTTCAATACCAACATTCACCCACCTTCAAATTCTGCAGCTGGCCTATGGAACTCAAGTATACAAAAAGGCAGCCACTTGTATCTATGAGTTTTGCATCCCCAAATACTGTATTTTTCATTTGTATTTGGTTGCAGTTGGGAAACCCACAGATGGAAAAGATAAAAAATCTGCATATAAGTGAGTCTACACATTTCAACCTATGTTATTGAAAGGTCAACTGTATTTGTAAATATAATCATTAATAATTCTATGTCTATTTAGTAGGCTCTTAAAAGGTGAATGTACATTCATTGAGTAGTCATTGAAAAATTGTATTCTGAAGGGCTGCTCCAATACTTATTTTTTTGGACTTGTGGTTAAATAGTCATATTATCACCAAATCATACTTCTCACCTCTTTTTAAGTATTTATTAATCTATTTTTTCATCATATTTGCTATGTTAAGGATATTTTAAAGTTAATGCCAGTGATTGCAGTTTTCATATTTTATTCCTAATTTTAATGGTAGTATTTGTAAGAGTTTCTGTAAGTATCAATATTAAATATCCATATTAAATATCACATTTAATAATTATTTCTAAAAGGTATATTTTCTCATGATAATAAGTTTCCCTTTGATTTTAGATTCATAAGTGTTTTATTTAATCAGGAACTGATGCTGAATTTATCAAATATCTTTTCATTTCTAAGGTGATTGCATTCATCTATCAATGTAGTGAATCACATAAGTGGTTTTGCACAACGCTGGTAATCTTTTCAATTTTATAGTAACACTTTCTAACTCATACCACAAAATTTTTAAAATATAATTCTGTATTAAATTACTCCTATTTTATTTAGAATATTATTATGTGGTTATATGTAAGTTAGATGTAGAGTACCCTATAGTGTGTAATATTTTCTTAGATTGTATGTTAGAATAGTACCATAAAAACCCTAGGAGAAAACTTAGGCAAAACCATTTGGGACATATGCATAGGCAAGGATTTCGTGAATAAAACACCAAAAGCAGTGGCAAAAAAAGCCAAAATAAACAAATGGGACATACTTAAGAGTTTCTGCATAGCAAAAGAAACAATCATTAGAGTGAACTGGCAACCAACAGAATGGGAAAAAAAATCTTTGTAATCTACCCATATAACAAAGGCCTAATATCCAGAATCTACAAAGAACTAAAACATATTTACAAGAAAGAAACAAACCTATTCAAAAGTGGGAAAAGGGTATGAACAGACACTTTTCAAAAGAAGACATTTACTAGGCCAACAAACATATGAAAAAATGTTCATCATCACTGGTCATCAAGAGAGATGTAGCTCAAAACCACACTGAGATGCCATCTCATGCCAGTTAAAATGGTGATCATTAAAAGATCAGGAGACAACAGCTGCTGGAGAGGATGTGGAGGAAAAGGAACACTTATACACTGTTGGTGGGAGTGTAAATTAGTTCAACCGTTGTGGAAGCCAGTGTGGTGATTCCTCAAGGATCTAGAAATAGAAATTCCATTTGACTCAGCAATCCCATTACTGGGTATATACCCAAAGGATTATAAATTGTTCTATTATAAAGACACATGCACACGTATGTTCATTGTGGCACTATTTACAATAGCAAACACCTGGAACCAACCCAAATGCCCATTAACGATAGACTGGACAAAGAAAATGTGGCACATGTACACCATGGAATACTATGCAGTCATAAAAAATATAAGTTCGTGTCCCCCAGAACCTAAAGTACAATTTAAAAAAAAGAGTTATAGTAATCTTATGTAATAAACAAATGATTTATGTCTGCTCTAGACATTTACCATCAGAGAAATCATCTCTAGTTTAAAGATTTGGCAGAAATCTCAGGACCATGTGAGCCTATTATTAAAAATCTTAAAGTCTATTTCGATTTCAAGTTTTCTAAGTCTTCCTAATTAAATATTCTATATATCTCAGGAATATTTTATTTAATCTGACTTTTCAATTTATTAGTATACAATGTCATGTAACATTTTTCTGTTTTTAGATTATATATGCACTTTGCTCAACCTAATGTAAATCTTGTTGATTTCTCTATATTTTTTCTTGATGAGATTTGGCACAAGTTTGTTAGTTTTTCCAAAAAGAGTTACCATGTACTATTTAAACTATTTTTCTATTTAATAACTTCTATATTTATTTATTTATGTATATATTTGGTTTGGATCACTTGTTAACCAAAGTTGAAAAGTGTTGAAATTCAGTTGATTTCTTCTGACATTCTTGTTCTTTTAGGCCTAGAATGAATGGTTCTCAAAAAAACGCAAAAGTATTGTTTTCCTCTCACCTGTATAATTTAGAAAGGACTATAGTTTCTAAAATATCATTTTAATACTGAGATTCAAGAGTCAAGATAAAAAAAATTTCTAGAGCAATTGGTATGACAGATTCCCTCTTACCCCAATAGAGATGTGATTCACTTAACTTGTTAATTTCTGTAGTTTGATGCATCCCCTCTAAAATTCAGGTATTGTCAGTGTAGTAGTATTTAGAGTTGGTGTTTAAGAGGTGATTAGGTGATTAGGTTCTGAAGGCTTCTTTCTCATTAAGGATCTTATAAAAGAGGTTTCATGCATCATAAGGCTAGCTTGTTCTTCTAGCTTCCATCATGTGATGGTGCAGTAGGAAGCCCCTCACTAAATGCAAATGCTTTAATTTGGGACTTCCCAGCCCCAGAATGATAAGAAAATAAAATTTTATTCTTTATTATTTGATCAGTCTGTAATATTTTGTAATAGCAGCATAACATGGATTAAGATATAAGACAACCCCACCAAAGGATTAACAACCAAAACACTTAAGACATTAATGGTACAGTGGTTTATAACCAATGCCTGAATAGAGGTATCATGTTTAATGTCAAAACCTACAAACGAAGGGTCAGATGCAGAGAGAACTAAAATAAATGAAGTAGTGTGTGTTTCTTCTTCACACACATTCTTCAGTGTCTTTTGTTTTGTTGTTGTATTTTAACATATCTACATATTTCTTCTTTGGAAATAATATTTGAGGTTGTTATTTCTTTAATCCTATTGACCACATTGCACAGTGTTTGTTTTCCTCATTTTGTATAAGTGAAAAGTGAGACTCAAAATTGTTTCAGTAACTGACTCAAGTCAGTTACAACATACAAGAGGACCAACATTTATTACCAGATAATTCTACAAGCCTTAATCTCCACATTAAAATAAGTTAGCTATTTTTAGTGCTCATTATATTATTTTTCATTGTCTTTCGTGGTAGACTAAAATCCTTTAAGGATAGGACTATGCCTGTTTTGTCTATATCATTGTTACAATCCTCAAATTTTTCAAATTAAGAAAACAGTGTAGGTGCTAACATTTATCATAATTTGAATTACATTTCTCATCAAAAATAACAGTTTACCTATAATTCTTCAAAATTATGCAAAGGCGGAATGATTCATTTCATCAAATATTTTCTCTATGAGCTTGGCATCAGGCAGTATGAAAGTTGAACAAGGCTTTTACCTTCAAATTATTTACAGTCTAATGACAGAGACTTGTTAACAGCCAACTCTACTACAAGAAATTTTAAAGTGCTCAATGATGGCACAAAGATAGACCAAAATAGGGAGAAATTATTTTACAGCAGAAATAATATGCAAAGAAACCATTGTTTGATGTACTTTTCTTTTTTCATATTCTTAATCCTGCCTGTTTAATGTTTACCCTCAGGTAGGTTACATGATTTTTTAAAAAATATGTAACAATACAAACTACTTCCATAACAACTGCAGTAGTATCAGTAATAATTATTTTCCTGGGTATAAAAATAACACTTGATAAAGAAAAGAGATGAGGCTTCTTGAGCTGAGAGAAGGTGAGATATTTGAAGAACTGATTCAAATGCAAGTAACTTTTGTTAACGGTAAGATCAAATAATTACCTCATAAATAGTTATCAAAAAAAATAGGAAGAAACAACTCAGAGATTACCAAATAACAGTAATATTTAAGTCATTTTAACTCTTTCACTTCCTTGCCCAATAATCTCTGAAGACCTATGTTAAGTTATGAGATCTTAAGATAAACATTCAGAAGAAGAAAAAGCACATAATAATTTATAATGTGGCTAATGTGACCTTAATTTGTGAAAAATGGATTCCTAGAAAGCAAAGAGACATGTCAATTTAAAATTGCCTCCTATATTTCTAAGTTACAATAGAAACTCATACTCCAAACTTTCTAAAGATACCATCTAATCTTCTGGTTTTTTTTTTAAACAAATTCTTAACATGAATAGATTGATATATTCTCCAAACTGTTTGTGAGTTTAATTCTTTAGGCCTAATGTGTTTTAGTGTAATTATTTTTTTATTTTGTAAAGAGAGTCAGTGCACTTAAGATAACCTGGGAGCACGATTGCCTGTGTATACTACTAAACAACTGTTAATAATTATTAAGTACTTTATTTTATTTAAGAATTTGTACATACAAAGCACTTTTATGTATACTTTCTCACTAAATTATTTTTTTAAAGTTCTAGGGTACATGTGCAGGATGTGCAGGTTTGTTACATAGGTAAACATGTGCCATGGTGATTTAAATTCTTAAGCAGCAAGGCAAAACAAATATTGAACCTTGTTTCATAGATGAAGAATTTAGGTATATACATTAAGTGAATTGACTAACATCATCAGCTAAATCACAGACAAGAACCAGAGATGTCAGATTTCAGGGTCAGTTAAAAACAAAAGCACAGACGAATCTGCCTCAAATGATTGTTCTTATTTCTAATTATTCTTTAATCTTTGACATGATTCTTCAGTATTGCATGCTGCTACAAAATTAATAAAAGGTACATTCTGATAATGATCTTTATTCCCTTAAAAAAGTGCTCTTAAGATTTCATTTTAAAAGGAAAGGCAATTTTTCTAACTTCTTAGGAAGTGTCACAGGAAGTGTTAAGCAGTCAAATTTAAGTCACCTAAAATAGCCAACCCCTGAAAATGTACATAGTGTGTTAATTGGTACTAACATTGAAAAGTAAAATTAATTCAAAAGACAAGTATTTATTTGTTGTGTGAGATTGGTAATGCATGGATGTCATCCCATTGGATATTTTAGAGTAGGCAAGATTTTCCCTTCTTACTGATTCATTTGAATGTTACATATTGAATATACAAAACAAGACTTTTTTTCTTAGTTGAAGTAAAGGAACTGTTGTTTCTAAATTGCTATATTAGCAAGTATTAAAACACAATTTTGTCAATTTTTAAATGTTTTCTCAGGGTGGCAATAATTTCTACTTAGGCATTATAATTATTTTTACAGTTGGGATACATTAGCAATTAGAGCAATCAGTTCAGTGAAATGTGATGATATTTTTCTCAGATATTAAAACACCTGAATTACTTTGTTATTATAAACAAAAGGGATATTTTACATGTATCTTCACAGAAAACAGATTAAGAATTTAAACTATTAATCTGTGTAACATCAAAGTTTCACTAACTAGATTTAAGCCAGTAACCAACTTGGCAAAACTGACATTTTCTAATGAGTAGAATAGAACGCTACTGTGCCCAAATAATAAAGTGGCTTTCAGAATGTGCAATGGAACACATGTCTCTTTATGCCCTCAGTGGCCTTTGTTCATTCAAGGAACATACACTACTGCAGAAGATTTTAATCTAGTTTATTTTGTGAGCTCAGTCAGTGTGATTATTTTCAGAATTGAACTTCACACTTGCCATGAAATTTACTTTAGTTGAAAAAGCCAAAAACAAAGACAACATCCTTTGTGTTGCCTCTTATCTACAGCACAGTTCATTTTAGAAAACATGACTGACCAAATAGTTCACAGGGAAGAGATCTTTTGACCCAGCAAAAGCTATAATGGATCCCCTGGCTTTGTGTTTGACCTTGCAGTTGTTTGACAGAAGTGCTTGAGGTTGTGTGACACAAATCGATGAAAAACTGTACTTGGAAAACAGCATCACAAACTTAATGCCAAAATTTTCAAACCACTCCCCTAACTCAGTCATAAATAAGACCAAATTTATAAAGCATTTTCACTGTACTTTTAAAATGTCTGTCTAAATGTTTTCGTTGGTGATTAAGTAGCAATACAGCATATTAAACAAACACCAAACATCCGAAAGTCTCTTTTTAGCAGTTTAGTAGCAGGATTTCTTGAAGTCTGTTCTTGCCAATTGTAGTTATTTCTGACACATTTTAAAAAAACACATTGACAACTTGGTGCCAATATGGATACAATGGTATGAATGTCTCCACCAACTGAAATACACTCATTATTCAAGGGCTTCTTGTTTTCCATTACCAAATGTGAAACATATTTATTTCTAAAAATAAAAATACCAGAGAAAAATAGATTATCTAAACACATCTGTTGAAAAGTCAAATTAGTAGTTGTCTTATATATATTGTCAGAATACTTCCTTTTAAACATAACTATAATTTATAGTCTTATAAAATTTAAGCACCTCACCCTTTTACACACTGCCTCTACTTTAAAATGCCTTAAAAGTTTCTCTTCCTAATATTCACAGTTTCTTCTGTATTCCAGATCAATCTTCTCTTTTCATGGCTGTCTTTCACTCTTCCCCACATATCTCAGCTACTTACTCCAAACACACTTTGCAATATCCCTTCACTCACCTTTTGTGTCTGCTGATGCCTTTGGTAGGAATGGCCACATCAAAGTTTAGCTGTTATAGATTCACTTAGCCAAATCAAATGTCATTTTCTTCACAAAGCATTCATTCTCAATATTTCCAGCTGAATGTGATTTCTTCTTTGAATTTCCATACATTTTATCAATTATGGGTCTTAAATGAATAGGGCAGGAGAGCATAAAAATTGAAACTAGTTACTGTTTTCTGTTTGTTTTTATTACAGTTCACATAAGTTTTTAGCATCACTTTCATTGTATGTTAATATTAGCATTTTATTTTCAGAACTGTAAACTACTATATATTTTATAAAATTAAACACTGATGAAATCTTAGCAATTTATTATTCATTTAACATTAACTAAATATTAAAAGTAGTTATGGTAATGTTTACTAGGCACAAGCCAATATTTTAATCCTCACAACCCTATAAATTACATATATATACTCATACATACAGAAAAGGAAACCGAGACTTGTAGAAATTAACTCAATCAAGGTCACAAATGTAGCAAGGGCCAGAGGGGTACTCTGGTCCTTACTCAATTCTGTATTCTTAACCACTTTACTAAATTGCCAAACCTTGTATTTGATTTTGTTGATATAATGGTGATAAATATTAACACAGAATCTAACCTCAGAATTCAGTGAAAAAATGGGTAAATAAGTAGAGATTACTTCATAGCCTAACAAATGCTACAATTTGGGAAGTACTTGGTAATATTGGAGTTCAATGCAGAAGCAACTAAGTCAAAGGAAGTAATAAACATTTCACCTATTTTGAAAGTAAAGCATGTAGGTGGGGAATTGAGCTTAACAGTTGTTAAAGTAGAAAAGTCTCAAACTTAAAAAAAAATAGATATTGTTATAAAAGACACACTCACTCGTATGTTTCTTGCAGCACTATTCAAAATAGTAAAGGCATGGAATTGGCCAAAGTGCCCATCAACAGTGATTTAGTTAAAGAAAATGTATTATATATACACAAGGAAATACCACACAGCTATAAAAAAATGTAATCATATCCTTTGAAGCAATATAGATGTTGCTGGAGGCCATTATCCTAAGTGAATTAATGCAAGAACGGAAAACCAAATACCACATATTCTCACTTGCAGGTGAGAGATAAACACTGAAAATGCATAGCAATAGAGATGGGAAGGATAGGCACTTGAGATGACTAAAGGGGTGAAGGGAGCAGGGGAGGCATCGTTCAAAAAACTACCTATTGGATACTATGCTCACCACCTGGGTGACAGGACCATCCATGCTCCAAATCTAAGCATTATGCAATATACCGATATAACAACCCCACACATGTAGCCCCTGCCATCCAAAATTAAGAAAAATTTAAAAAGCAGTATTATAACTATAAGCTCTTTAAAAGTGATGCCAATATTTGCATTTTGTATTCTAAGGCTCAGATAATTCATTATAAATCATAGCATGACAAACTGTGTTAAGTTGATAGAAGAAGCAATGAATAAATGAATGAGCAAAGAGGTAATAAATTAGTTGTTGACCAAGTAAAAGGTACAAACTGACCATAATGTCTTCTCAAAAGACTTCCATCACATCAGAGGGAAATTTATGTAGAGCCATTGTTTCTCTAGATGTGTCCCACATTTACCTTGACTATCTCCATCCCCTCAGAAAAACTGAAAACCCATGTGTATTTTGGAATGAAGTAATTTTCCCATTGCTTTCTCAGATTCATTAGTTTGTTAATACCAAAAGGAGATGAAAATAATTTAAAAAAAAAAAAATATATATATATATATTATGTTATTTATATATATAAATTACTAAATTCCTTGCAGGGAATCTGCCTATCTTTTGCCATTTAAATTTTAATCACCCAAAATGGAGACACAGAGCTGTCATCTATACTTTGCTGTCAAGTGCCAAATACAGGGTGATGATTCCATTCTAGTTGGAATATTTTCCATTATTCACCTTATTTAATAAACTGTCACTTGAAAGGGGGTCTGATAGACTTTTTCAAAATGAATCAAAGAACTGCTCGCCTTCTTCCTTTATTATGCATGCTACATTTGAAGCTAATGAAGCATAGCTTCTGAGCTGATACTTTTATAGATGAAAGAGACATCATGTCACATCTTCTATTTATTTTATCAGCTACTCATAGCCAACACAAAACACATTGATTCCCTTGAATTTTGTTTTTGACAGATGATGGACATTTCTGTTACTATCTTGCCTAATAGTTTACTACGATATGCATATTTTAAGATATTAACCATGAATAAAATTACTAGGAAAAAAATCTACACATCAATGGTACATTTAATTGAAGAAAGTATAGCAGACATAATACTGATCATAACATTTTTGCAGACTTTTATATTCCCTCCCTTAGAGCAAATACTGCCTTGAAATAGTTATTATTATCCTTTATTATTAAGAAGTGTGACATCATCTAATAATATTTTCATGAGGTTTTTATTATTTACTAAAATATCTTCATAATTCATTCAGATAAAACAACACAATCTTCTCTGAAAGTAGGACTTCTTCATTTATAAAAGGCATCAAAAGGAATAATTCATCGTTAAAGAAAGGCTTTCATTGCAATAACACTAGACAGTGTCACTAATTGGCTAATGCTAGTCAATGCAATGTGGCAATAAAATTTCAGGTATAAGCTACATTTAATCAATAATGTGGTATAGGAAATAATCTTTGCTATTTACAGACATGGCATATGTAATACAAAACATGCCTTTCTATATAATGTTTAGTGGCTGTTTAAACTTTAAAAATGTTAATGTAGAATGTAACTTTTAAAAATTAGCTTCTCAAATACAATTCCAAGGGAATAAAATTATTTTCAAAATAGTGTGGCTTTAACAATGTAAGAAAAAATATAGCTTTTGCCCTTAAGAATAGAAAATAAGCTTTACACACATGCACATATTCACACATGTAACTGGACAAATATAGATATTTTATAACATAATTTTTATCTTTATAGTTGGCTGCTTGTTTGCTCAGTAAACTTGTTCCAAAGTAAGTGTTATATTTGGAAGGGAGGAAAACTATTTGATGTAGGATTATAGCACACAATAAGGTACTACTTACAAATTATTAAGGGAGAAATTGCATCATAAGCTATCACAGTGACAGCTGATGTGTAAAACTATAATATGGCTAGAGCAACTACTTGGAAAATTGCCCTCTCAGAATGCATAACAAAGTTACTGAAAACATGCATAATAAAAGTCACTGTAAGTCAGTGACAACAAAATGAAAAGAGCAGAAATATCCTCAATGTACAAAATCTATATATTGTCTCTCTTATTAAAGACAACTATCAAGGTCTTTACAGTTAAAATAACTACCAAAACATGAATAAAATGAAAATCTGAAATTTAATCAACAATTAAAACTTGACTCCCATATATAAGAGAATTGATGAAGTTTTTTAAATTTGTTTTAAGGAAAATAAAATGCAAAAGTAAAAGCTATTTTTTAATAATATGAATGTTATTCATCTCTAGGTTAAAATTAGCTTTCTGTTCTTTGATATCTTCATCTATGCTAATCAACCTAAGTTGTATAAGTCACTGATTCAGGATTCCTTGTGGCTAACTCTGTAGTACACAATCAAATTAATTCTTGGCTTTTATTGCATGATAAGCTAGAAGAGTCCTCAAGAGAGACCCCTTGGCTCTGGCTTTGCATTAAACGGATCTGTTCCTAAATATAATGTTGTAAAGCGCACTACATTAGAAATCAGAAGCAGCCCATTTCATGCTTCACTCATCCATTCTGAGCCAGTTTCCTTATTTTAAAAATGGGAGTCACCTATTAAATTACCACTTACAGCTCCAAAATTTGGTTATTCTAAATCATTCAATACTACCAATATATTACTCACTTTTTTTTCTATCAATAAGAGATTGAATAAATATTAGTACAGCCTTAAAATGGAAGAGTAAAGTACATTTAAAATGGTAATGTGGGATGGATGCAGCAAACCACCACGGCACATGTATAACTACGTAACAAACCTGCATGTTCCACATGTGTACCCCAGAACTCAAAGGATAATATAAGAAAATGGTAAAGTTACATTTACCAACCTCAAAAGATTCTAAAATATTTATTGAGTAAACAAGAAGGTTAAAAAGTATAAATACACTAATATATATTATATATATAAATATATATATAATTAATATTAATATATATAATTATATATTATATATAAATATATATATAATTAATATTAATATATATAATTATATATTATATATAAATATATATAATTAATATTAATATATATAATTATATATTATATTAATATTAACTATATATTATGTGTGACCCCTGTCTCCAGACTCAAGTCCCACCTTTTACCTCTTCCTCCCCTCAGAGATTGGATACTCCTCTTTAATCTTAAGAAGGCTGCAGAAGAGCAGAAGTCCATCTTAAATGACTGCTTCCTTCTGAGTTTATGAGCAGAGACCCTGCCTAGCACCAGAGAAGTAAAAATCTCTAAATACCTAATCCAGGAGGCCCAGAAGTAGGACATTTTCATTCTCTGGATCAGAAGGCAGGATGGTTTGGAAGCCTTGCACCAGCATTGTCTTTACCTGAAACTGTTATAATCTAGAAGACACAAACTTTACTAAGAGATTAAACAGCAAGGACAAAATATTAGTAACAAGAAAGCTATCAAAGTTCCTAGAAGAGGTGAAAACTGGGTGAGATGTGGAAAGGCACTTCTAATACTTGAGCATATGGAGTCAGTGCCCTGGTTATATCTATGTAACCAGGTAGCTCTCTCATACATCTTTTGAATGTTAATCTCAACTTTTCCATATTAATATAACACTAATATTGTGCAGAAGGTTTTATTAATAACTGTATATAGATTCCAACTTGTTAAGCTAGTAAATAATCCAATGCTAGCCTGTTACTGATAACTACATTTGCCAAAAAGTCTAAATATTATTATTGATGACTACATTTGCCAAAAAGTCTAAATATTATTGAATTCCTTTTAGTGTCTGACCTGTGTTGGTGGCTAAAGATTCTAGAGTTTAGAGGAGAGAGATCCAAGATGGCTGATTAGCAACAGCTCAGGAATGTAGCTCCCAGTGAAAGCGCAGAGAACGAGTGGACGCCGCACTTTCCGACGAATTTTTGTTGCCCACAGACCAGGAGAGTCCCAGCAGAGAAGCCACACGGGTCGCCAGCGCGACTCTTTTGGCCGGCGCGGCTCTTTTGCCAGCACCCGGCACGGCGCTTCCCAGTGCGGAGTATACGGGACGGATGGGCTCGGCTGGTCCCATCCCCACAAGGAAAACAGCAATTGGAAGCGCTGAGGACTGAGAGTTTCACAGCAAGCACAGCGAACCCGGGAAGGTCTGGCTCTGAGGAAAACGGGTGTCCACCAAAGGATAACTAAGAAACTGAAAAACTTCATCACCGGGCAGAGAGAGATCCAAAATGGCCGCATAGCAGCAGCTCGGGATTGTGGCTCGTGGTGAGGGCGCAGAGAGCGAGTGGATGCCGCAGTTGCAGACGAATATTTGATGCCCACGGACTGGGAGATTCCCGGTGAGGGAATCTTTTGGCGACTCTTTTGGCCGGCGCGGCGCTTCTCGGTGCGGAGTGTGCGGGACTGGGTGGTGCCCTTTTAGTTGGGCTCCGCTGGTCCCATCCCCACAAGGAGAACAACAATCGGAAGTGCTGAGGACCGAGAAGCACAGCTGAACCCGGGAAGGCCCAGCACTGTGGGGAAGGGGCGCCCCCCGAAGGAAAACTAAGAAACAGAGAAAACTTCATCACCAACAAGGCAGACGTCCACTCAGAGACCCAATCTGAAAGTCGGCAATTAGAAAGACGACAGGTGGATAAATCCACAAAAATGGGAAGAAACCAGTGCAAAAAGGCTGAGAACACCCGAAATCAGAATGCCTCTCCTCCTACAGGGGATCGCAGCTCCTCATCAGCAAGAGAACATGACCTGATGGAGGATGAGTGTGATGAACTCACAGAATCAGGCTTCAGAAGGTGGATAATAAGAAACTTCTGTG
>PVKP010017233.1:0-46533 GCA_004027715.1 Plecturocebus donacophilus
TACACTCCCACCAACAGTGTAAAAGTGTTCCTATTTCTCCACATCCTCTCCAGCATCTGTTGTCTCCAGATTTTTTAATGATCGCCATTCTAACTGGTGTAAGATGGTATCGCAATGTAGTTTTGATTTGCATTTCTCTAATGACTAGTGATGATGAGCATTTTTTCATATGTTTATTGGCCTCATGTATGTCTCCTTTCATTTCTCCTATTTTCAATGAAAGCAGACTGATCTGAAAGTAATAACATTTCTGTGAGAAAAACAATGAGAAAATGCCCAGTATTTATAAAACATTATAGCAAAATTGTAATTACATATCAAATACAAAAATTTCATATGCTGTCTAAAGTCAGACATACCTGAATTTTGACACACATAATTGTATCTTATTTTTTAAGGTTGATTTTGTCCATTTTGCTGTTTATATATGATAGTAATGAGGTTCAAGTGATCAATTCCATCCAAGTATTTGGTTGTCACAAAGAAGGCATCTGAATACCTAAAAGAATATAATTTTCTGCTTTTTAACATTCCTTAGGAAGTATGAACAGGTTGGTTGAAATTCTTTCCAACCCCTTCCTCCATGAAAAACAAGTCATATTTCATGGCATTACCAGTATTAAAAATTAAATGAAAATAAAATTTTAGCAAAACAATGATTGCTTATCTATTATAATTTATATTATGTAATTTCCTTTAACTTTCTATTAAAATCACTGGTTAGTTTAAATGATCTGCTTCACCTCACTCAACTAAAAACAAAACTTCAATATGTTTTGTACTGTTTCTAAGTAAGTCTACGCAAAGTCTAAACAACTCATGGCAAAAATGAAAATTTCATTCAACCCTCTGTTTAAGCTACATGATGCCAAAATATCAGTTTGATTTTTCCCCGTTGAATTGGTGAGATGTTTTAGCATTTTGCACACACAGCCTAAGAATGTATTCAACTACTTACTACCAAATGATTGTATCAGAGGATGAAAATTCATATGCCTACCCACAGCCATACTGGCAAGAATATACCCTTTGCATAAAGTGAAGCACACTTGTATAATTTTATTATGGTGTGTCAGTAGCAATATTTTATCTTGCACAGGAATTATGAGGACATACTGCAGTCACATAAAACAAACTTGTTTTATCTAAACTCTGATAAATTAAGGTAATTTATTGTGCATAGTTTTTGCATGTGTTTAAAATGTCTAGAGCAGGTAATTATATATGCTTTTTTTGAATATGTTGTAATATAAAGATTTTCTTCAATGATGCAATTGTGAGCTCTAGGCTGAAATTTTAAAAGTAAATGTGCTGATAGATTTACAACTCAAAGGAACATCAATGAACAGACATGCCCTTAAAAAAACCAGCTGTCTACCTGACTGATCCAAGAGAATGAATACTGAAAACAAACATCTGCCTTGTGGTAGACATTGTGGTAAAACTAATCACACTGAGCATAATGAATTTATTTTCTTTTGTGTTTATTATAAACTTGGCAAACTTTTCCTGGTGTAAATATTTAAATGTAACAATGAGGTAAAACAACAATTCTCCAACATCCAACATAGGGCCAGGAACATTTCTGGGAATTTTGAGGCCTGTGAGAAAGCTTACTTGCAATCCTTTCAGAATTAGGAACCTCATTGGCCTTAAGTTTCTAATGAGCCTAAGTAAAGAATATAAGTGATGGCAGTGGAGGGCTGTCTGATGTGGCTGCTGCAATCACGCTGGCCACTGCAGAGAGGGTGTGGAGAGAAGGCAGTCCCTCCTGCAGCCCACTGCCCTGGGGGCTGCCATAATTGGACAGGGCCATGTTGCCAACTGGTTGGGGAGCAGTGCATCAGGGGAGCAGCTGTTGAGCAGAGAGAGACTCCAATGCAGACCTGGGGTTATGCTTGGGGTCTGGGGAGAGAAGTGGGAGTGGTGCCCTGGCCAGCAGGGAAGCCACTGTGCTCACTCTACCTAGGGTGCCAGATACCTGAACCTCAGGAGGAGGGTCTGTGCATGGCCACCTGGGGCTTCGTTCCTGGTGTCTGCCCCATATTGTGGTGATCACCAAACCTGCCACTCCCAACAGCAGGGCTTAAGCCATGATTTGGTCCGTGCTGGGCTGGCCCTGAGCACTGAGGCAACAGAGGTAGCTTGTGACATGTTGCCCTTGCCCTGGATGCCAGCCTGGTTCCAGTGAAGATCAGGAGTCTGTGCCCCAGGCTGTGAGGAGGAACAGCCTGAGCTGCATGCTCCACAAAGCAGTGGGAGCCAGGAGAAGGCAGCAGCCCCACCTCTCGGACACAGTTGAAGCCACCCAAATCAAGATGGTAGACTCAGGCCTCCCTGTGCTCTTGGGGGCTGGGAGCAGGCAGGAACCATGCCCTCCTTCCCTCATGCAGGTACAGCACCCAAGTCAGGGTTATAGATCCAGGCTTCCATGTGCTCTTGGGGACCCTTATAGGCTCAGAGGTGCCTTGTCCTGTTGCATGACCCTCTGCCCACTCCCAGTGCTTGCTCCAATCTCAGAGGTGGATTGGAGCCAAGCCCAGGCACTGTCACAACCCAGCCAATTATACCCATGCTCAGGCCCTACCATGTGGTCACCCTCCAGCCATTGGGTGCCTGAAAAGCATGGGGGGAAGGGAAGATTGCTGAGGGCAGTTTGGTGCTGATCTGCAGGTGCCCCTTGGCATAAGTGGCCTGCACACCATGGTAGGTGGCAGGAGACAGGCAGGCTCCTTGGTGGAAGGTTGTGGGTCCCCAGTAAAGGCCCCACCTTTTGGCCATGGAACTGGGCTGCCAGACCCGCCAACCAGAGTGGGGACTTGTGGTGTCTTTTCTGGTCTGCCTATGGCCTCCTATGGAGCAACTGGCACACACTTCCTCTCCTCTGAGGAACTACCCTCTCCAGGGCCTCCTCTCTGCTGAGAGCTGCAGATGGTGAGATGAACAGCTGTAGAGAGGAACAATCCTCACAGCTATTCTCTCTGCTGAATGATGAACAGTTGTTGGGACCACTTGCCTGCAGAGAGGAGCCAACCTCGCCAGGACCTCCTCTCTGCTAAGAGCTAAATACTTGATGTCACGTCCTGCTTACAGAGAGTTAACCAATGTGGATCTCCTCTGAGTTGTTGTAACACTCAATAAAGCTTCTCTTCATGTTGCTCACCCTCCACTTGTCGGTGTACCTGGTTCTTTGAATTGGTACAATTTGGAGATAGACACAGGACAAGAGCTCGGGCAAAGACACCACTGGCCACAGAGGTTTCCAGCCAGAAAAGCAACATCCCAAAGATCCTGTAACATAAATGTTATTGTGGAGTATAATGGAAAAAAAGAAGAGATAAACAAGAATCATAAAGTAACAAGAGAAAAATGGTGGTAGGGAAAAAGTGAGAAGAGAAGATCGGAGAGGAGAAGAGGGAAAGGCATTCGCATGGGCTGGTAGAATAGCATTAACATTCTTGAAGTGTGATGTAACAAGTAGCCATGGCCTAACCTGTCAAATGAAATCCCCATTATCCTTCTCAAGCCAGTTAAGGAGTATTGGATATAAAGCAAGATTAAATGACTTCCTGTGATTCCACATGCAAAGGTACTCAACTTGCCAATATTCCTTCTTGAATTTATCACTGCTTCCCAAAGCTATCTTGATTACATAGTTGCTAGAACCATAATATACTAAAGGCAATTCCTTTAAGTAAGTCTTAAGGTTCTATTTTTTAAGAGCAAAATAAAGTAGGCTATAATTAAACATGTTAGAGTTCTATAAGACTCTGGTATCAGAAAATTTCATTAGGGCATGTTATAAGCATCCTATATGGAAAATGAGTGAAGCATAAAAAATTAAATATTGAGGCATGAGTTTACAGAGCAAATTTTAGCTAGTGAGGTTCGTGATGCTAAAGAGTACCAATGCATTACATTTATATTTTGTTTCTGTCACATTTTCTTTCAAAAATTGTTTCCAGCTAGCTGACTTTTAACAAGAGTTATAGATGTATTGAAATTATTAAAGCAGGGTAAAATAGGCAACAGCCAATAATAGACAGAGGTTAGTGTGGAGGTCTCAGAGAAGTGTTTAGCTTACTGGCAATTAAAGAACTAAAAATAATAATGCATTAACTCTAATTCTCTAATTAAAGAAGCAGAACAGATTTTCAGATAAGGTGATCTCTCTGACTAGGTCCTTATTTTTGAGATAAATATACTGTAATACTTAATATAAGAAATATTAGGCATCAAGCATGGTGGCTCATGCCTGTAATCCCAGATTTTTGGGAAACCAAGGCTGTGGATCACGTGAGGCCAGGAGTTTGAGACCAGCCTAGCGAACATGGCGAAACGCCATCTCTCCTGAAATTACAAAAATCAGCTAGATGCCTGGTGGCACATGACTGTAATCCTAGCTACTCAGGAGGCTGAGGCACAAGAATAGCTTGAATCCAGAAGCTGGATATTACAGTGAGCCAAGATCGCACCATTGCAGACTCTGTCTCAAAAAACAAACGAAAGGAAGTATTAGGCAATGAACTACTGCATTGGATAATTTTACCAAATAAAATATAAGGGCAGACTTTAGAAACTTTTCAATAACTAGTGACCATGGAAAAGAGTAGATAGAAAGTATGAAACTGTGCATTTATCTAGGAATTTCTACAGGGGAACTATAATAGTATTATTTAAATATGCAGCAGTCTGGTAACCTGATTCGTTAGAGTGCTATAGCACATATGTTCTGTATGTCTATTTCAGTGACTTCTAACCAAGATGATCATCAAAATAAAGGCCTTAAAAAACACTTATGTCCAATTCTGATTCTTCAGTATACTGTTTCAATATTCTCGGGATGGGACTAAGGAATCTATATTTTTAAAAATCCTTTTGGGTTCTTTTGACTATTTGACATCTTATTTGCTTTTTCCTCAGAATGCAAACAGTATGTTTACTCCTGATGAAATTATTATGTTACCTGATACTATTTTATCGTTTTTTAATCTTTTTCTGACTTACAAGAAGATGTATTATAGACATATTTTTTCCAAATGACCTCTAGAACTCCATATTTTCTAAACTTTAAAGTATGATACAGCAGATCTACCACTGGCTTGAGTTCTTAGAAACTCTACCTAGTGGCATGGCTTGAAAAAAGTTGTCTGAGCAATCAAGTACACCCCTTAAAGAAGAAAGAATAAATTATAATACATTGAACGGCTGAGTAGCCAGGAAATTTACCAAGATTTTGTATCACTTTATGTATGTTATCTCATTTAACCACCAGAGCAATTCGGAGATAGTTATTACCCCGTGTTATATATGAGAAAACTCAAACTTATAGTGGTTAAGCCTTGCCCAAAGTCACACAGCTTATTAGTGGGGCTGAGATGCAACTATCTTCAAAACCAATAGTTGTTCCACGATTCCATGGCAGTTCTGTAATGGGGTTCAGGGAAGCCCTCAACTCCCCAGAGAGGATGTTTCCCCAGGTTCCTGGTGAAACGCAGTGCACTTGTAAAGTGAATACTGGACCCCAAAACAGTGTTTGCAGATAGTGATTTATTTAGGTAGAGAAAGAGAAAAAGGAGAGGAAGAGAGAAAGCTTCCATGAGAGAGAGAGAGTGTGTGGAAGGGGACCCCAGAGGGGAAATCCAGGAGAGAGAAAGACAGCTTCCATGAAGGGAGTGTTCCTGGAAGGGGATCCAAACATGGAGTCTGAGGGGTATGGAAGAAGGGGACTTTTAACCTGGGAGGAATTCCCACCTTCTCCAAGACCCCTGGCCAATGAAAGTAGTTCCTTCAAACTTCCGCTGGAGTGATTGACTTGTGACCTATTCCTGTGCCTGTGAAAATTAAACAGAAACCGTCAAATCTCCTGGTTGCAGAGAGATGGGAGGGGTGCATGACGCTGGGAAGTTCTTGCCCTTAAAACTATGTCCCCCTGTGGACCCAGAAAGAGAACATATTCCCTCAGTTCTATGGAAGATAATGTGTTTTGCCACACACTGTGAGTTCAATGATGATAAGTGACAGCATGGTTTAAAATTAGAAAGAAACAGGGTGATTATGGTCAGTACTAATTGAATTGTACATTTTTAAACAACTAAGTATACTTAGATTGTAACATAATGGATAAACTCTTGAAGTGATGGATACCCCATTTACCTTGATGTGGTTTTTATGCAATATATGCCCATATCAAAATATCTAATATGCTCCATAAATATATACACCTACTATGCACTCACAGCAATTAAAAATAAACAAAAAATAATAGTATACTTAGATTGTAACATAAGGGATAATCTCTTGAAGTGATGGCTACTCCATTTACCTTGATGTGGTTATTACACATTGTATGCCTTCATCAGAATATCTCATATACCCCATAAATATATACACCTATTACACAACCACAAAAATTAAAAATTAATATATAAAAAGTATATGGTGCTCCTATATGTTAAACAAAAGCTAAAATAAATTTTTAAACATTAGATTTATTTATGAATAACTTGCTTTCTAAACCTATTGTAACTAAGATAGTTTCTCCATAATTGTTCTGCTACAAAGACCTTAGGAAAGATTATCCTTTGATCATTTACAAAGGTAATTATTGCCTTCATGCCATTGAGAAATGGATCAAACAGATAATATCCAGGCATTACAATAAAAAACACACAGCAAATAACAACCCTGATTGAAAAAAAATTTAAAAAAGTAATCTCAAAATTCCATTAATAAACAATTACCAAAGAGCCAAAATTGAAATTGATCTTGTTAATTGTGTTTATCTCAGCATGAATCCATGTCAGAAAGCCTAGAGCCAATGTATTTTGTTAAAAGTACTATTGGCACAGCAGGCCCTAAACATTAAAGAGGATGCTTGTTATTATGGGGCTGCAACTGTGAGAGGACACTAATAATAGACTGAATAATTAATATTATATCTTAATCTAAAAATGCTGCATTATAAACCTTTTTATGCACAACAAAATTCACTAATACCATTCATTTTTCTTAATACTACTTGAATTCAGCATTTATAATCTCTTTAAAGTAAAAAATGTCATAGTTTAGGGACATTGCCTACTTGTTGTATTCAGGATTACAACCCTAGGATATTTATCTTTATTAATTAATATAAAAATGATTTTCCCTTTGGATACATCACTGAATCCCTATGGTCTAACGATATAAATGGATATAACCTGAGAAGTAAGAATGAAAATACTTGATAGAGTTTCCAGTTGAAGAGGATAGCACATATTTATATGTCTTTTTTTTTCAAAATCCCTCTGATTAATAATAATGAAGTACTAAAGACATTAAGTCCATAAATTTGTTGAATGACATAACTGAATGCCCAATGAGAGGCATCAGAAGACCAGAGCCTTGACATATTTCTGGAACATGGAGAAAGGTGGGACCATATTGATGGATAATATAGAATGGAGAGAGCAACGGCTCAGAGCATGCATAGTGTGCTGCAGAAGAGGTTAGAGTTGCTTATCATCAGAGAAGTAGAAAGGAAATAGAATTATAAAACAACATGATTGATGGTCCACAGCATTTGTCTCCAAGATAGTGTGTGCTCATCCCAGGCAATGCACAAGATTATTTCATATGGCACAGAAAAATGTTAAAATTTCCAGTTTTACTATTTTCTATCAAAAATAAGAAATATATTATGGTTATCAATATTTTATAAAGAGCTTTATAATAATCTATGTATGTGACATAAAATATTGTAAAAAATAAAATGTCATAAAATCATTGATTTTTTTTTTTGAGACTGGTAGCATCTGTAAACTGGCTATGGCCATGTAGGTCAGCATCACCTCTATGTATGCAGTATTGGCCTTCATCAGCATGTTGAGGCTGAAGTGCTATTTTCCAATGAAATGAGAAACATGCCAGGAAGAGGATAGTGCTTTTATTATGGTAGCTGATATTCCAGAGAAGAACCATCCTCATTTGTTTTCTGTCATAAAAACTAAAATATAGCCCACTAGTTTGAAGTTATATCTGACTTCCTTTCAGGATGGAAGTCTGTGAGAGAAGGCTATCTCAATAATGTCAGAAAAATTGCTAGGTAGCTACCTGTAATAATACATCAAGTCCATCTCTTATGAGTATGAATGGAAAATCAAGCATCATCAGACATTTGAGAAAAAATAGAAACACATACACACACACAAAATAATCCAGGGATAACTTGGAAGCAAATAATAATAAATTTTAAAATTTATTATAATTAATATTCTTGGGAGAATCAAAAGTAGGATCCCCAGATTTATAAAGTGAGAATAAGTTCCTATAAGAAAAGAGTAGTTGGAAAGCAGGAAATAGAAGTTTCAATTTTATTAAAATTAGAATATCAATAGAATAAATTCAAATTATATTGCAAAAATATCAGACATCACAATGAAAGTTTTATTGGGAAATAGCAAGAATCGCGTGACAGTCATTGGTAAATGAGTATCTGTTAAAAATTAAAGAAAAAGTATAATGTGTGATAGGTATTTTACAAGAGAATAATTTGTGTATCAAATTATTAGGTAGATGTTTTGAGAAACAGATGAAGCCTTCATAAATATTTTTGCAAAAATTGCCTATTTTATTTTTGTGCCACAGAATTTAAATGAGGAATATCATAGAATATCATCTTATAATTTGCTTGGGGAAATTCTTTACAAATTTCTCCTTATAAATCAATGCATTTTCATTCATTTTTTTCCTCTAAAAAATTAATGCCGGAAAGGTGGCAACTCTTGTAGTCCCAGCTACTCGGGAGACTGAGTTGGGAGAATCACCTGAGTCTAGGAGGTTGAAACAAGAGTGAGCCGTGATCATGCCAGTGTTTCCCAGCCTGAGTGACGGGAGTGAGATCCAGTCTCAAAAAAAAAAAAAAAAAAAATGCGTATTTTAAATTAAAACACCAATTTTGTTCAATACAAGATTAAATAAACAAAAGTTTTAGGTTTCTTTTCCAAAGCAAAGTCTCAATAAAATATTTTCCATTGTTATCAAGGCTATAAAATTTTGGTTTATGTTTTAAGTATTTTTAATGTAAGCAGAGTTTATTTTAAAATATGGATAAAAAAGTCTCAGAATAGTATGATTTAAGAATTTGGATAATCTTAGTTATTAGGCAAATAAGGCATATATTTATTATGTCAACAATCCAAAAGGAGGAAAAAATCTGGTCTTTTATGACATAAAAAAGAAGCTCCACAAAACTGTAATAATCTCAATATGAAGCAAACTAAAATATGGCATGATTCTGAACCTTAAATGGGGTATAAAATAAAATAATTCATTTGACTTTGATGCTTGAAGCATCTGCTTTTAGGAAGCTATATCCAATTTTTGTGGATCCAGTCATGTTACTGGGCTCTATGATGAGTAATAGCTACATAATTATAATATGAAAAAGTGTAAATATACATCTTTATATAGTTTTCACAATTTATAGGTAAATATGGGCATTTTAATTATATTTAAATTGCAGGATTAATAGGTTATAAATCAAGAATATATTTTAAAAGTTCACATTGACTCAAATAGAGATGTAAAAGGAAGGATAAAAATTGCACTGACTTTCTCATCTGACTTATGAAGGAGTCAATGGTTATCAATTAAAATTAGCAAATTGACCTCTTAGCAGAAACCCTACAATCTAGAAGAGAGTGGGGGGTCAATATTCAATATCCTTAAAGAAAAGAATTTTCAATCCAGAATCACATATCCTGCCAAATTAAGTTTTAAAAACGAAGGAAAAATTAAATTTTTCACGAACAAGCAAGCACTCAGAGATTTCATCACCACCAGGCCTGTTTTACAAGATCTTCTGAAAGAAGCACTATAAACAGAAAGGAACAACCAGTATCAGTTATCTCAGAAATTCACCAAAATGTAAAGAGTATCTCCATAATGAAGAATTTACATCAACTAATGGGCAAAAAAGCCACTTAGCATTAAATTACAATATTGAACTCACAAATATTAATATTAATTCTAAATTTAAATGGATACAATGCCCTAATCAGTCACAGACAGGCAAATTGAATAAAAAGTTAAAATCCATTGGTACGTAGTATCCAGATCCAACTCGCAACGATACACAAAGACTTAAAATAAACGGATGGAGGAAGATTTACTAATTAAATGGAGAGGAAAAAAAAAGCAGGAGTTGTAACTCTTTTCTCCAATAAAATAGACTTTAATAGTAATAAAGACTAAAAGAAACAAAGAAGGACATTACATAATGGTAGAAGGATCAATGTAACAACAGAAGTTAATGATTATAAATACATACGTACCTAACATAGGAGCACCCAGATACATAAGAAAAATTTGTATTGACTTACAAAGAGATTTGGACTCCCGCACAATAATGGCGGGAGATTTTGACATCGCATTGTTAATTTATAATACACCCATTCTGAAAGTGACTATGTAACAGAAAGTGAATTATTCTTTAGTATTTACACAGTATCTAACAGACCTAAATTAAATATTGGTTGACTGTTATTTTCTTCCTGTATTCCTTTCTGTCTCTGTTGTTAAGTATAATTGATGGCATAAAAGAGGTTTTTGATATATTCCAGCCTGGACAATAGAGCAAGAATTCTGTTCTCTCTCCCACTTTTTCTTTCTTTCTTTTTTTCTTAAAAAAAAAAAATCCATAATGCCCATACCTCCTTTTCATCAAAAGGTGAGCTTTTTTTTTAAGGATTGGAGCCAGGAGAGAAAAACAAACAAACAAAAAACAAATGAAAAACAGATTAAAAAACGTCCTGACAGTGTACCATGACTTAGTACTAGTAATGTTAAAATGTCATCTTGTGACCAAGAAAGTAAAATAGAGACAGAGAAGGATATATTAGATGAGAAGAGAAAACATTGGAATAAAGGGCAGGGAATGGTAAATCTCCTTTTAGCCTCCCCAGTCCTCCTGTTAACTCCAGCTGGCTACTGCAGAAAAAAAAAAAAAAAATTAGCAAATTGAGAAATAGGGCTTTATAAAGATAACCAGTAGAAGGATAATACAACAGATAGGTAGTTAACAGATATTGGGAAGTTCAAAAGACCGTAGTACTCCAGTTAAGCTCAATTGTTCATACTAAAATACAAGTTTTGGAATATTATTTCTAGTTATTGTGAAAATGACTGGAAACAGAAAATAAATGGCAATTAAGTAATAAGACTGATGATGTGAGGAGGGGGTGAATTTTCTAAAATTTCTAATTTAATACTACTTTGTACTTTGGAAAATGTATTTCTGTGTGCATATGTTGTTTTCTTTTCCTTCTCACCTGCTAATTCCATCCTCCCAAAAGTAACCAATTATGAAAATTAATACTATCCATTCATATTATTTTTCTACTAATTCTCTCTCTCTCTCTCTCACTCACACACACATACACACACACAATTACACCTGCTCACAAAAGTTGTTCTTGCTGCTATATTTTAAATTCAAATGGGAATATACTATTCTCATTACTCTGCAATTTGATTTTTTGATCCTATAATTTTTGAAATGTATCCTGATCAACATGTACATACAACTTACTCTTTTTATTGGCTGCACAATATTCTATTCAATAGAAAGAGTCAGGGCTAATATTGTTTATCTATTGAGGCTTGTCAATACCTGTGTTATACTGATCACTAAATACCTTGAATATTGCCACTGAATAAACGACAGCTTATTCCACTAATTCACTATTGTACATTCAGGCTACCAAAATGCTGAAAAAAACCACACACACACACTCATGCATATCTATATCTATATGTACATGCATACTAGTACTTTCATTTTTTGTGTAGGTAAAATTCTTACAAGAGTGGTTTCTTGACCGAATAATACGTATACATTTATTTTATTAGTTACTGCAAGATTTTCTAAGTCATACATTTCGCAATGCCACCGGCATTAATGAGAGTGTCTTTTTACATATTTGGCAATACTGGATGTTACTCATATTAATTTTTACCATTGGGTATGTATTAAAAAAACAGTGATTTTCCCTGAGTACTCATAATATTGAATGTTTCTTCAAATAAATGTCGGCATTTTTCTTTTTCTCTGAATTGGCTGTTCATAATCTTTATGCATTTTTCTATTTGGTAATTAGTTTTTTCCTTTTTCATCAGCATAGGATCTTTTGACTAGTCATATTAACTCATTAACACCAAACTTAGAAAATATTTGAGACATACTTTAAAAATCATTTATTGTATAAAATTCAAATTAAACTGGGATTACTCGAGACTACTCAGTTTTTTGAGTTTTATGATATTTTTTCCCAAACAATTAGGGCACTGAATTTGTTAATCATTTTAAAGGCTTTTATTTTTCTGTCTTGTTTAAGTAGGTTTTTACCTTTTCCATAGTAATCTGAGCATTTCCTAAGTTTTTGCAAAATATTTTAATTATTTTACTTGTTACATTTCGTATTTGTAAATTATGCTCTGTCAACTGAATTGAAATGTCAAAACTTTTTAAAGTAAATTATGCTCTGTCAAGTGAATTGAAATGTCAAAATTGTCACATTTTCATTTTCAATATTTCTTAGATCTACTTTTACACTATTATGCTCCACAACGAATCTGTCTATTCTTATCCATCTAAATTTAGAGTAACTTAGCTATCTGATATAGAAGGTTTTAAATCAGTAATACTATTTTGCTAATTTTACTATAATTTTATTGGCATTTAATGATATGTATTGTTCCATTTAAATTTATATTATTTAATTCAATTTTTTAATTGAATTAAATTTAATTCTCATTCTAATGTTTTAACATTAGAATGAGAAGAATGTGTATATTTAATGTGGAAAAAAATTGAGATTTTCATGACATTAACTATCCCTAAGAAGAAAAATACTGTACATTTCCATTAGTTCTGGTGTTTTTAATGTCATCCTATAAGATCTGATTATTTATTTTATCTTTTCTGATATATTTTCACATATCTTAAAATTTACCTCTTTACAGTTTTCAATTCAGAAATTTTAGTGTATTCACAAAGATATACAACCATAACCACTAATTTAAAAAAATCCCAGTTTAATTTGAATTTTAGACAAACAATAAATACTTTATAAAGTATGTCCCAAATATTTTCTAAGTTTGTTGTTAATGAGTTAATATGCCTTAGCCAAAAGATCCTATGCATATTAATACGGAAAAGACTAATAGAAAAATACATAAAGATTATGAACAGCCAATTCAGAGAAGAAGAAAATAAAAAAATGCAAACACTTATTTGAAAAAATATTCAATATCTTGAGTGGTCAGGAGAAAGGTCTTAGAGAAAACTAATAAAAGCATTACTAATTCCTTAATTTCCCTCAACCAACTTCCCCTACAATTACCTTAATACATAGCAATAGTAAAACGATCAAAACCAATAAATTAACATTGGTACAATGGTATTAATAAACTGCAGAACTTAGGTTGATTTTACTTGCATTTTAACTAATGTGCTTTTTCTCTTCCAATATTCCCTCTTGTGCTTCATTACCCCCAGTCTGGCATATTTCCTCAATCTTTCTATGCCTTCCTTGACATTGACACTTTTGAAGAACACCGATCAGTTATTTTTTTGACATATATGTATTTGTTTTTTTCTTTTGTAAGTTACAAAACAAAGTGAAGAAATCCTGATGTCACTTGTACTCAGCAAAGGAATACCCTTTATGTACATAGAGAGCTGCAAAAACAAATGATGAAAATCATAAGTCTACGGGGTATTTACATCTGGAATTTCTTCCTTCAGAGTGTAGATAGACAAAAGCAATTGAAAATACAATGTGCTTCCTTATATTTATTCTTGTGCACTCTTCAGAATATTCAGCCAGAGTATCAGAAACTTATTTATTTTATGCATCTGAATTGAACAACTCAGGATGGACCTGAATGGGTAATGATTAACATTCTGTAAAGACTGAAATATAGTAATTAAACTGATTAAAGAATAATTCTTACATCTGAAAAGGAGTAAAATGTGAATATGAAAATAACCATGTTTGCATTTTCAGAGAATGACTCCTCTTGTTAGATTTTTTACTCCAAAATAAATTGTAAAGTTATTAAACTGGTAGTCATCCTTTTAAGAAGACTGAAATTTTTAAACATAATAATAATGTAGTATAGAGAGATTTCATAAAAGCACTATAATCACATTACTATTTAGATGGGAAGTGATTGCCTATTATAAAAAATAAGAGTGATATAGCTTAAAAACAAAATCATGATCAGAGAAGGTCTACTTTATAGAAAACAGACTATTAGAAAAGTATCTTCAGGCAACCTTCTCCCTTGATTTAGTACAGTAAATTACTCTCTTTGTTTAATGTCTATTAAGCGAATTAAACTATAATCATGTAATTTTGTTCTACATTGATATGAAGTAAATTGTTACCTTAGGGAATCTGGGTTTGTTGCCATTTTTATCTGAGATGAAATTCCCATCAAATAAAAATTAAAATTTTAAAATATACAATTCATTGCTGTTTAGTATATTCATAAAATTGTAGAAACAAGACCCAACACCACTATCTAGTTCTAGAACATTTCCACTACCTCAAAGAGAAACCCTAACCTATAAGCATTCAGTCTAAATTACATTATCTATGCATCACCTTCCAATTTCAAATTGAATTTCTGTCTGTATGTATTTGCTTATTCTGGATATTTCACATAAATATCTGGCTTATATTACTATGAATATTGTTTTCTATGTTCAGTCATTTTGTGAAATAGAGTACTTCTTTTCTACTTATGAATAAATAACATCCCATTGTATCAAAATATAATATTTTCTATATTTTCTTTATTCATTCCTCAGTTCGTGGGTATTGGGATTATTTACACTTTTTGATTATTATGAATAATGCTGCTCTGAACATTCATCTGCAAGCTTTTCTAAGGATATATTTTCATTATTTTGGGTATATATCTAGTAGTAGAAATTCTGGCTTACATGATAATTCTACACTTAAAGTTTTAAGGATTTACCAACAAAATTGCTACAATGACCGCTCTATTCTACATTCCTACTAGCAATGTAAGAGAGTTCCAATTTCTCCACATTTTCATCAACACTTAGATATGCAGTGATGTTTCACTGTGGTTTTGATTTGCATTTTCCCATTGATATATGATGCTGAACATCTTTTTATGTTCTTATTCTCTGTTTATATATCTTATTTGGATAAAAGTTTATTTAGATCCTTTGCCCATTTTTACATGTTGGGTTATTTTCCTTTTTATTGGTAAGATAGAAGAGTACTTTATATATTTTAGACACTAAACGTTTATTAAATACATGTTTAGCAAATATTTTCTCCCACTTTGTGAATTGTCTTTTGACTTTCTCAATAGTGCCATTTAGTGTCCAAAATTTTAAAGTCCAATTTACATTGACTTTAAGTATTTCATATAAATATCTGCCTAATATTACTGAGAATAATGTTTTCAATGTTTAGTCATTTTGTGACATGTAAAGGTATATATTTCATGTTTCTCAATAAATAATATCCCATTATAGCAATATAGAACATTTTGTTTTTCCTTTGTTGTGTGTGCTTTTTGAATAATATTTGAGAAATTATTGCAAAAACCAAGATCACACCTATGTTAGCCCTATGTTGTTCTCTAAGTGTTTTTCAGTTTTTGCTCTTACATTTAGGTTTTGGATGCATTTTAAGTTAATTTTTATATAATGTTAGTTAGTGATCCAACTTTATTCTTTTGCATGTGGATATCCAGTTGCCCCTGTACCATTTCTTGAAGGACTATTTTTCTCCCTTAAAGTATTTCATCAACTTTGGTGAAAATCAAATACAATAGTACTGAATGATTGTTTCTAAATGATCAATTCCATTCCAGTTATCTATATTCATATCCTTATGCCAGTACCACACTGTACTGTTTATTGTTACTTTGTAGTTATTTGAAAAATCAAGAAGGTAACTCCATTAACTCTGTTCTTATTTTTAAATATAGTTTTAGCTATTCTGTGTCTCTTGAACTTCCACAGAATACTTAGAATCGGAGTGTTAATTTCTGCAAAGACGTTTTCAGCATGTTTACTAAGGTTTTAGCTATTGTTTCTTTGAATATTTTTCCTGCTTCTTTCTTATTTTACTCAGTTTATCTGTCATCTCCCACCCCACATAACATGCACTTGTTGCAGTTTAAAGGTGTTTCTCAGTTCTCTGAGTCTCTGTTCATTTTCTTCGTTCTATTTTGTCTCTGTTTGCTTGGAATGCATTGATCTGTATTGATCTAATCTGTATTGATCTACCTCCATGTCTTCTAATTCTTTGTTATGCTAGTTCAAATCTATCATTAAGCCTAATTAATTTTTCATTTTGGTTAAGGTACTTTTCAGCTCCAGAATTTCAATTTTTTTAAATAATTTCTAACTTGTTATCAATATTCTCTATTTTATGAGACACTTTCTTTATACCTTACTTCTTTAAGCCTGCTTTCCTTTAGGTCTTTGGACATATTCACAATGGCTATTTTGAAGTTGTTGTTTATAAAATCTGATATATGATCTCCCCTACAGGCAGATTTTGGTTTTAGCACGATTCCCTGAATGTCTCTTTCTATGATCACTAATTAAGCCATCTGTTTCATTTGTATTATACTTCAACTATTTGACTCCACAAATAACTCTCTGATTTCTCATTTTGATTTTGGTTTTAACTTTTAATTTTTCATTGTGAATTAACAAATTATAGTTGTATATATTTGTGGGGTAAAAAATAATGTTATGATTTATGACTACAATGTGTAATAGTTAAATCAAACTAAGTAGCATATCCATAACCTCAAATACTAATTATTTTTTTAAATTGTGGGAACATTTGACAATGTTCTGAGGCACAAATTCTTCACCTAAAACAACTAAATTCACAAGCTGGTAAGTTTTGAGGCAATCTTTGAGGTTTTTTCTGATCCTAGATGGGCTCTTCTTGGCTGTCTCTTTCCCTGGTTCTTTCTGGTAAACTAGATGGCCCACGGTTTAGTTTGTCGCTCTTAATTAAGAGGAACTATTATTTTTGATAGTGTCCTTAGGTTTGAACTTCCACACATTTCTATTTCAAATAAAATAAGGTCCTTTGTCAAAAGCCTCAGAGCCTTCTTTTTTTTTTTTTTTTTTTTTTTTTTTTGAGATAGAGTTTTGTTGTTGTTGCCCAGGCTGAAGTGCAATTGCAGGGTCTCAGCTCACTACAACCTCTGCCTCCTGGGTTCAAGCAATTCTCCTGCCTCAGCCTCCCGAGTAGCTGGGATTACCAGTGCCTGCTACCACGCCTGGCTAGTTTTTGTATTTTTAGTAGAGACAGGGTTTCACCATGTTGGCCAGGCTGGTCGCGAACTCCTCACCACAGGTGATCTGCACACCTCGGCCTCCCAAAGTACTGGCATTATAGGCCTGAGCCACTGCACCCAGCCCCAGAGCTCTTTTTAAATGAAATATCTGTTCCCCCTGAGAAAAACCTTGAGCCACTACTCTGGGCACTGGGCCAGGTAGTAGCCTCCAATATTTTTTACCTTCCTTTCTTGGAATGCAAATTCTCCCCTACAGATAAGCTGGACAAAGGATGAGTGGGGCCTCAGCATTCTCTGCCTACTACATATGGAGTAGAGTCTCTGTCCTATGGTTAAGGGTTGAGTAAAGAAAGGAAGACCCTGAACTCTCAACTGTACTCACCAGGAGTTTAGTTTCTTCAAGTCAGACTTTTAGGGAATCAGAAATTCTGACAGACTATCCATCTCGGTGAGAAATGCGGGGGCTTCACTTTACTGGAAGCTGAGAGGATAGTGAGCCCTGTCATTCTGGTCCCATCTTCCCAGAGTGGTAATTCCATCAACTTGAGCTGGGAGCTGTGGTGGATCATGACTCAAATGCCACAGAAATTCCCTTTTCATATCGTATTTTAGTATTATTTTCCTTGGACTGCTGTAACAAAGTACCACGAAGTATCAGAGACTGAATGCCTTAGAAGAAATGTATTGTCTTACAGTTCTGGAGGCTAGATGTCTGAGACAAGGTGTCAACAGGGTTTTTTCTTCTGAAAGTTGTGAGAAATAATCAGTTTCATGCCACTCTTCTAGCATTTTGTTTGCTGAAGTCATTGACACTCCTTGCCATATAGAAGCTTCATCTCAATCTCTGCCTTCATCTTTTCTTTTTTTCTTTTTGAGACAGGGTCTCACTCTGCTACCCAGTGCAGTGGTGCAATCTTGGCTCACTGCAGTATCGAGATCCCAGATTTAAGCAATCCCACTGCTTCAGCCTCCCAAATACCTAGGACTACAGGTGAGTGCCACTAGGCTTAGCTAAGTTTTGTATTTTTTGTAAAGACAGGGTTTCACCATGTTGCCCAGGCTGGTCTCAAACTCCTGGGCTCAAGTGATCCACCCACTTTGGCTTCCCAAATTGCTGGTAGTGTTTATATGTGTTCTTGTCTGTGTCCAAAATCACAATCATTGTTTTAGTAGAGACACAAATCATTTTAGAGTAGGGGCTACCCTGATGAATTCGAATTAAATAATTGCATCTTCAACAACCTCATTCCCAAATACAGTCACATTCTGACGTGTGGGTGTTAAGTCTTATACTGGTGAATTTTGGGAGAACACAATTTAATCTATGACAATATATTTTCATGAATTAATGCTTCTTTATTTGCTGTATACTTTTAGGACAATTTCTAGAAAGCTGAAATTGTTGTTTATTTTCATAATTTTCAGCAGGTTTGTTTGTTTCACTGGGGAATACATCCACAGAGCTCCTCGTGCTACCTCCCTGGAAATGCCATTCTGTGGAGCAAAATTTTAGGGAGAAAACACGACTTATACAAGTTAGAAAAAATAATTAAAAATTCAAGATTTAAACAAAAAGACATTTGGGAAATCTCGCTAATAAGGAAGTGTTTCACCACGCTCTTTGATCACTACAGTTAATTAAGATTTTGTTGGACAAACAAACATGAAAGACATTTATTTGAATAACCTTTTCAATTGGGCTTATTGATAGAGTTACGTGATTAATAAGTAGAAAAAGTATTCCATCCAACCCACCATCATAAATATCAGAACTAAATCTATCCTCTTAAGTTTCTAGGGTTAATGCATATTTTTATTCACCATGCTGTGCTACATGGCATGATTGAATTATCCTTCACTTGCAGAATTATTCTTAATTTAACAATAAAGTTAATCTATTGACTATAGTTGATGTTCAACAATAGCTTACATTTCTTCATATTAAATCATAATTGTATCTCTAAGATGAGCTTTTCAGAAGAAAACATGCATTACAAATTCCATGGAAGATGATAAATTACTGCAATGACACCACATCAATTATAACAAAGTTACATATATGTTTAGCATCTTTTTGAGACACAGCCATTATATGTTTGCTTTATTTCTGTAAAGTATTGTTAGATTTTTTTATATTTGGCAAGATAAATTAATAAAATGGTTCTAATTTAAAAAACAGCACATCAGGGGAAAGTACCACCATCCAGCATTGCATAGTTGCTTTAAAATGTTCGATAAAATATGAGCTAAAATAAGATTTAAGACTGGCCTATATATGGGCATTGTAAATAGAAACTACTACATTTGTCAATATTGTAAATCCTCTTACTCTAAAGTGTTTTCAAATATACTTTCTCTTACAGAATTTCATTGCCACTGATGGCTCTGTGGTACATTCCAGTAATACCAACAAAGTTTTACAGTGTCTTAGTGGTAGGGACTATTTTTCTATCCTTTGAACACAGGATGGTCATATGCCTTCTATGATCCCATAAAACATAAGCAAATAAGCAGGAGGTAAAAAAACATTATCACATTAGATCTTGATTTCTTACTGCATTTAGAATCCTGAGACTTCCATGTGAAGAAGCTAGAACTAGGAAACCACATTAATACACACACACACACACACACACACACACACACACACACACACACATACACTTCGGTAAAGTCTGTCAGCTACCATACATCTCAGTGAGATCGTTCATTTTTATTTTTTAATTTTTATGTTAGGTTCAGGGGTACATGTGCAGGATTGTTACATAGGTAAATTGCCTGTCACTGAGTTTTGGTGTAAAGATTATTTTGTCACCCAAATAGTAGGCATAATATCCCATAGTGAGTTTTCCAATCCTCCACCCTCAAGTAAGCCTCAGTGTCTGTTGTTCTATTCATTGTGTCCATGTGTACCCAATATTTAGTTTCTATTTATAAGTGAGAACATCCAGTATTTGGTTTTCTGTTCTCTCATTAGTTCGATTAGGGTAATGGCTTCCAACTCCTTTCATTGTTGCTGCAAAGGGCATGATCTCATTTTTTATGGCTGCATGCTATTCCCTGGTATATATGTACTACATTTTCTTTGTTCAGTCTACCATTGATGGGCATTTAGGTTGATTAAGTGTCCTTGATGAATTTTATTTCTGTCTCTTGCTTGATTTCTCTGACTAGGACATTTAGTACTCTGTTGAATAGAAGTGATGAGAATAGTGCTATAATGAACATACAATAGTGGTATGAACACTTAATAGTGCTGTTGAGAATAGTGCTGTAATGAGCATAGGTGTGGACATTTCTTTATGGTAGAACAATTTATATTCCTTTGGGTATATACCCAGTAATGGGATCATTTCATCAAATGATAATTCTCTTTTAAGTACTTTGAGGAATTGCCAAGCTGCTTTCCATAATGGCCAAACTAATTTACATTCTCACTGACAGTATATAAGCATTCCCTTTTCTCTGCAACATCACCAGCATCTGTTATTGCTTGACTTTTTAATAACAGCTATTCTCAGTGATGTGAGATGGAACCTCATTATGGTTTTAATTTGCATTTTTCTAATGACTGGTGATATTGAGCATCTTTTCATATGTTTGTTGGCTGAATACATGCCTTCTTTTGAAAAGTGAGTGTTCATGTCCTTTGTCTGCTTTTTAATGGAGTTGTTTGCTTTCTGCTTGTGACACAGTTTAAGTTCCTTATACATTATAGATACTAGATATTTGTCAGATGCAGTTTACAAATATTTTCTACTATTCTGTAGGTTGTCTGTGTATTCTGTTGATAGTTTATTTTGCTGTGCAAGAGCTATTTAATTTAATTAAGTCCAATTTGTTAATTTTGCTTTTGTTTAAATTGTGTTGGGCATCTGTGTCGTGAAATCTGTGCCAGGACCTATGTCCATAATAGTACTCCCTTAATAATTTCCCAGGGTTTTTATGTTTTTAGGTTTTACTTTTAAGCCTTTAATCCATCTCAGGGTAATTTTTGTGTATGGTTGAAGGAAGGAATCCAATTTCAGTCTTCCAAAAATGACTAGCCACTAATCCCAGCACCATTCATATTCATTGACTAGAGAGTTCTTTCCCCGTTGGTTGTTTTTGTCAACTTTGTCAAAGGTCAGATGGTTGTATGTGTGAGACATTATTTCTGGGCTCTCTATTCTGTTCCATTGATCTATGTGTTTGTTTTTGTGCCAGTACCATGCTGTTTTGTTTACTGTAGCCTTGTAGTACAGTTTGAAGTTGGGTAATGTGATGTGTCTGGCTTTATTCTTTTTGCTTAAGATTACCTTAGCTATTCAGGCTTGGTTTTGGTGCCATATTAATTTTAAAATAGTTTTGTTTTAATTGCATGAAGAATGTCATTGGTAATTGATAGGAATAGCATTGGATTTGCTTTGGGCCACATGGATAATATAATGATATAGACTCTTCCCATCTATGAGTATGGAATATTTTTCCATTTTTTTTGTTTCATCTCAGATTTCCTTCAACAATATTTTCTAATTCTCATAGTGGAGATATTTTTACCTCCCTTGTTAGGTGCATTGCTAGGTATTGTATTCTTTTTTGTCAACTTTGAATGAGCTTGCATTCTTTATTTGCCTCTTAGCTTAGATGTGGTTGATATACAGAAATGCTACGATTTTTTAAATTGATTTTGTGTCTTAAAACTTTGCTGAAGTTGTTTATCAAATCTAGTAGCATTTGGTCAGAGACTATAAAGTTTTCTAGATACAGATTTATACAGTCTACAAAGAGAGTTTGGCTTTCTCACTTTCTATGTGGATGAATTTTATTTCTTTCTCTTGCCTGATTGCTCTGACTAGGACACCTAGTACTCTGTTGAATAGAAGTGGTGAGAATGAGCATTATTGTATTGTTCTGATTCTCAAGGAGAATGCTTCCAGTTTTTGCCCATTCAATATGATGTGGTTGTGGGTTGGTTATAGATAGCTCCATTTATTGTGAGGTATGTTCATCCAATGCCTAGTTTACTGAGAATTTTTAACATGAAGAGATGTCGAATTTTAAAGAAAGAGTTTTCTGCATCTATTGATATGAATAGATGGTTTTTGTTTTTAGTTCTTTGTTTATGGGTTGAATCACATTTATTGATTTGTGTATGTTGAACTAACCATGGATTTCAGGAATAAATCCTACTTGATAGTGGTGGATTTGCTCCTTGATATGCTGCTGGGTTTTGGTTTGCTAGTATTTTATTGGGAATTTTTGCACCTATGTTCATCAAAGATATTGGCCTAAAGTTGCTTTTTTATTTGCGTCTCTACAAGATTTTGTATAAGTATGATGCTGGCCTCCTCCTTCTCTGTGATTTTTTGGGAATAGTTTCAATAGGAATGGTACCATCACTTCTTTACACATCTGGTAGAATTTGGCTATGCATCCCTCTGGTCCTGGGCTTTTTCTCGTAGGGAAGCTTTTATATTACTGATTCAATTTCAGAGCTCATTATTGATCTGTTCAGGGATTCAGTTTTTCCCAGTTCAATCTTGGGAGGTTTTATACTTTCAGAAATTAATCAATTTCTTCTAGGTTTTCCAGTTTGTATGCATAGATGTGTTCATAATAATCTGACTTTTTTTTTTTTTGCGTTTGTGTGTGTTCAGTGGTAATGTCCCCTTTGTCATTTCCAATTGTGTTTATTTGGATTGTTTTTCTATTTTTATTAATCTATCTGGCTGTTAATCAATCTCATTTATTATTTATTTTAAAAAGCACCTCATGGATTTGTTGATCTTTTGTATTGTTTTTCGTGTCTCAATTTCCTTCAGTTAGGCTATGATTTGAGTGTGTCTCTTGTCTTCTGCTATCTTTGGGGTTGGTTTCCCCTCATTTCCCTATTTCCTCTAGGGATAATGTTAGGTGGTTAATTTGAAATCTTTAAAGTTTTGAATCTGTATGTTTGTGGGCATTTAGCACTATAAAATTCCCTCTGGATACTGCTTTAGATGTGTCCCAGAGATTCTGGTGTGTTGTTTGTTTTTACTTACTAGTTTCAAAGAATTTCTTGATTTTTGCCTTAATTTTATCATTTTCCCAAAAGTCATTCAGAAGCAACTTAATTTCCATGTAATCATATGCTTTTCAGGGGTTTTCTCAGTATTTATTTCTATTTTTAAAAGATGTTTAAATATTCAGTTTATTGGTATTTGGTATGTTTACATTGTTTTGCAACCATCATCTCCATCCATAACCACTACTTTCTTATTTTTGAAAATTGAAACTCCATTCCCATTAAATAGTAACTCCTCATTCCTCTCTACCAGCCCTTGGCAACCACCATTCTACATTTTCTCCCTATGAAATTTGACTATTTTAGATACTTAATCCATATTGTAGCATGTGTCAGAATGTCTTTTTATTATTATTATTATTTTACTTTATGTTCCGGGATACATGTGCAGAACATGCAAGTTTGTTACATAGGTATACATGTGCCATGGTGGTATGCCACAGCTATCAACTTGTCATCTAGGTTTTAAGTCCCACATGCATTAGGTATTTTTCCTAATGCTCTCCCTCCCCTTGCCCTACACCCTGCAACAGGCCCTGTGTGTGTTGTTCTCTTCTCTGTGTCCATGTGTTCTCATTGTTCAACTCTGACTTATGAGTGAGAACATGCAGTGTTTCGTTTTTTGTTCCTGTGTTAGCTTGCTGAGGATGACGGCTTCCAGGTTAATCCATGTCCCTGCAGAGGACATGATCTCATTCTTTTTATGGCTGCATAGTATTCCATGGTGTATATATGCCACATTTTATTATTATCAGTCTATCACTGATGGGCATTTGGGATGGTTCCATGTCTTTGCTATTGTAAATAGTGCTGCAGTAAATGTATGTGTGCATGTGTCTTTATAGTAGAAGGATTTATATTTCTTTGAGTATATACACAGTAATTGGATTGCTGGGTCAAATGTTATTTCTGGTCTAGATCCTTGAGGAATAGCCACATTGTCTTCCACAGTGGTAGAACAAATTCCCACCAATAATGTAAAAGCATTCCAATTTCTCCACAGCCTCACCGGCATCTATTGTTTTCCTGACTTTCTAAAAGTTGTCATCCTGACTGGCGTGAGATGATATCTCATTTTGGTTTTGATTTGCATTTCTCTAATGATCAGTGATGATGAGCTTTTTTTTTTATGTTTGTTGGCCCCATAAATGTCTTCTTTTGAGAAGTGTCTGTTCATATCCTTTGCCCACATTTTCTGATTTCTAATTTTATTACACCATGAACAGAGATTGTGTTTGGTATGATTTTTTTATTTGATGAAAATTGTTTTGTCTGATTGTGTTGTTGATTTTATAGTATGTGCCTTTTGAATATGAGATGTACACATGTTTTTGAATGGAGAGTTCTTTGGTTGCCTGCTGGGCCCATTTGGTCAAATGTCAAGCTCAGGTCCTGAATATCTTTATTAGTTTTCTGCTTGGATTATTTGTCTAATACTGTCAGTGGTGTGTTGAAGTCTCACACTATTATTGTGTTGGTATATAAGTCTCTTCATAGGTCTCTAAGCTTGCTTTATAAATCTGAGTGCTCCTGTATTGGTGCATATATATTTAGGATAGTTGTCTTCTTGTTGAATTGAACACTTTACCATTATACAATGACCTATATGTCTTTTTTATCATTATTGGTTTAATGACTGTTTTGTCCGAAATTAAAATAGCAACCCCTGCTCTTTTCTGTTTTCTGTTTGTTCGGCATGTCTTTCTCTTTCCCTTTATTTTCAGCCTATCTGTGTCATTGCATGTGAGATGGATTTCTTGAAGACAGTTGAATCTTGATTCTGTAACAAACTTGCCATTCTATGCCTTTTAATTGGGGCATTTAGCTCATTTACATTCAAGGCGAACATGATTTGTATATGTTTGATTCTGTCATCATGCTGTTAACTGGTTATTATGCACACTTGTTTGTGTGGTTGCTTTATAGAGGCAATGCTGTATGTATTTAAATCTATAGTTGTATAGTATTCTTAAAGTGAATTTTTTTAGCTCTATCAGATCAGTTTGGATCTTTCTTAAAATGGTTTCGTGTTTCATCTCCTGTATTGTTTTATTGTATTCTTTGGATTGGGTTTTCACTTTCTCCTGAATTTCAATATCTTCATTCATCTCCATATTCTGAATTCATTCTGTCATTTCAGTCATTTTAGCCTGGGTAGAACCATTGCTGGGGAACTGATGCAGTCATTTGAAGGTGAGAAGTTATTCCAGTTTTTTTCAGTTTCTAGAGTTCTTATGCTGATTCTTTCTTATTTGTGTGGGGTAATGTTTCTTCACTCTGTGAAGTTGCTATCCTTTGAATTTTTTTTTTTTTTTTGCTTTTGTCTTATTTTAGGCCCTAGGGGGGTGGATTGTGTTGTACGGTGGATTCAGTTGACTACTTTCGTGTCTGGAAGATTTTTAAGGGGTCAAGGCTCAGCTCAGCACTCCTGGGCTACATGCTATAACTCTGGGGTCTGGTATCAAGTGCCCAGCTTTGTTCTATGACCCCTCAATTTTAGGATCCTGCTGTGCTAGAGGGGCCAAAGCGTACCCAGTCAACTTATCACAACACTCTGATGAGTAGTGCCAACTAAAGTGCTTTGCTGGGGCAGTGGCAATGGGAGCCATGCTTTCTCACACGTGTTAGCCACTGCAGAGGTGAGGCAGGGTACATGCATGTTGGCTGTAGTGGGGTCCAAGTAGAAGCAGGACTGAGGCATTCCTGTGTGTTCTTGTGCTGGTGATAGCAGGGTCATAATGGCATAAGTGGAACACTTTTGTGAAAAGTATTGATGATGTCTGTGTTCACATTTGTGCTGATGGCAGTGGCAGCAGGTGCAGGACACTGGCAAGTGCCACACTGCTGGCCTCTGTGTGTGCATTTGCACCAGTGGCAGTGGCAGTGTAGAGGAGTAAGACCACTGGCATTTGTACTTTCTTCATACTGCCAATTGCAGCAGAGCCTAGATACTTGCATGTCAATGGGAGAGGGTGTAGTGGGATGTGCTCACACTGGCAGTAGTGGTATGGCAGGCTAGGCATGCACATGTACGCTGGCCATGGATTGGAGGTGAGATCTGCCTATGTGCACTGGAAAATGAATGGGTGAGGTAGCTGTGGACAAGCGTGTACTGGCTAAGTGGTGTGACAGAAGCTATGGCGAGAGGAGTATGTGTGGGTGGGCTGGTATGTGTTGGCTGGGGCCTTTCTACTGGAGCTCTCCAAAGGTCTGTCATGGTCTGCTGGTAAAGCAGCTATATTGAGGGTTCTTGGGAAGCACCCTGGTTGGACATCCAAGGTTGTGCTCCAAGAAGGCACAGCCAGGCTGGGATCTGAAGAAAGGCCAGCAAACATGGAAACAATGAGTTAAGACTGGCCCTGCCTCATGGCCAAGAACACCCTGCTCTGTCCAGGTCCAACAGTCACCCTCAGGCTAACATCTCCTAAAGGAGCGTGACAAGCCTTGGGGGATGAAGGTCCTTCACTGTGCCCCACTGCAGCTGTTTCTGCACCAAACCATCTGGACTCTGCACAGGCTGGTGTCCTGCCCCATCATCTATCTAAGCAACTTTCCCTGTCAGCTCAAGTGTCCATGGGGGTTTTGCAGTCTTCTGCTGCTAGGATTCTGGAGCTACATGGAGAGAGGGTGCCACTCCTCCCCGTTCAACTCACCCTTTTCCCAGAAGCTGCAGGAGCGGGGACAGGAACAAGTCTCAGTGCTCAGTAGCCCTATGCAGGGTTCCCAGCTTCCTTTCCCTTCACTCCCAGGCTGCGTCTTCTCTCTGTCCACTCTCAATATCTTTCCTCTGAAGATCTGCTTGGAATATGCCAGTCTTCTCAATGTCCCAGTGTCTCAGTGACAGAAGTTCCTCCAGGCTGCATCTAATTGGCCGTGTTCCTCTTAATATTAGAGTCATTTATTTCAAACAGTAATTAGTTTAACGACCACCTGATCACCGCTACATGATAGAGTCTATCAGAGATGAGAAAAGATGTTCTAGACATGAACAATTTCTGAACAGACCCACAGAATCTGGAGCTAAATAAAATGGCTGTTTTTTTAATCCACTAAATTTTGGGCTGGTTTGTTATGCTGCACAATCTAACTGATGCAAACTGGAAAAGAGAGACAACAGATACCTGGAGATTAGGAATGGGACAAAATCTGATAGATCCCATAATCTGTGTAGAACACAAACATGTTATGTGATAATACCCAAAGATGATAGTCCACGCAGGAAAGCACAGAAAAAGATAACTTCTTTATGTCTAAGGGATTATAGAGGTCTTGGACAATATAGATGATAAACATATAAGGAATTAAATTCTAGTTTCCCCCCCCTTTCTATCATTATGGATCTGAATGCTGATGTAACCCTAGGGGTAGTATAAAATATCCAATAATGAGTGAGATTGATTTTCTCACTACCTTGGTGGAATCATTGAGATCAACTCAAATATAGATTTGAGTTTATATAAAAAAAATTTAACTTTCAATTCTGCACAAGGATTGTACAGAAATATTGAGGGCTATCATTACAAACTTAGCAAATTACCATATTCTTTCCGTAGCTTTCCGTAGTAGGGAGTAATGCTAAAACATATTTTTTTTACATATTATTTTGTTTACTTGGGTCATGCATTGTTCTAATCAATCCAAATATAAAACATTGCAGTCCCAGTGTCTGGCTGATAGTGGCAATGACATTTATAGCATCTATTTATGGAATTGTAAAGAGAACTCTGTTATACTATAATGATTCAGAAGTCTAAGATTACAGAAATGACATAATTAAACATTTTTCCACTCCTAATGTAGACAACTAAGCTCTGGTGATATAAAGAGGGAAAATATATGATTCTTACCCTCATGAATAATCTAAATAAAAAGATAAATGCATAATATATATGTTGAATTTCTAATAAGCTACACAAAACCAGGTACTATAGAGTTACAGTAAGTGAGTGTGGTGATTAAAATTTTACAAAAATGGTATAACTTATGACAAGTTAAAGAATATATTACATATTGGTACTAAACGAATGGTAACAACAGTAAGAGATGATTAAACAGCCAGCAGCCTGAAGCTTGCATTACAGAGGATTCTGTGAGGACAGATATGGTGGTTTCTCACACATAAGGTCAAAGAGAGTTTGGTCTTCTGGTGTTGTATATAGAAAAGAATATGAAGGGAAGATAAAAAATATTTCAAAAGAAATGTCTTCCATGGTAACACATACGATTCTAAAATGTTAAGGCTGAGAAAATGAAAGAATTGTTATCTCATTCATTATATAATTATTTCAGTTAAGTAGGACTAAATAGACATATGTCAAAATGTTAATATTTGTGTGTGTATGTGTGTATGTGTGTGCAAGTGTGTGAACTTTTTAACATTTGCCTTTTTATATCCAAGAAGGGCTCATATTAGTTTCATGAGCAAAAATGATTTCACTAACAAGTATTTGATTAACTTTTATTTTTGCACAAGATAGTAGACAATCACAAATGACACTTAATATGCATTAGTTTTATTGTATTTTATTTAAATATGTCCAATACTTCTGTTATTCTGAGTAAAGTTGACATGCCAAATAGTTGAAGTAAAGGAGAAAAGTTAATTCTTTTATTTTTCCTCAATTTCCTTAGCTATGCCTTTCTCCATAGGTTGGCACCTTGTATTCAGTTTGGATTTGTTTATTAATTTACTAAAAATCATTTATTCAAGAAAATCTATCAAATACTATAGGGCAAGCATTCTGTTAGACTCCTGAAGCATAAAGAAGAAAACTCACATTTCCTTTCTTTCAAGCTTTTGATCAGATCAGGAGAGTCATGTAAAAAAAAAAAAGTCACATTAAAAATTATTTAAAAAATAAAACCTCAGATATAAAGCATAATAGTTATAATGGAGGCTTTATAATGCATATTGGAATGTGAGAAGGTTAGGTGACTAACTCTGGCAAAAACGGGATAAAGAAGTCTTCATAGAGAAAAGAATACTTGATTTGAACCTCAAAATGTGAAGAGGAGTTTAATAACAGGAAATGTGGAAGGAGTTTAAAGCAGAAGCATAAAGCATGGAAAATATTTAAAATATGGTAAATTGAAGTTCCATATGGCTACGAGATTATTAACTTGAAAAACTAGACGAATTTATGATGGGAACATAAACATACATGAGGAGAAGCAAGAATTTGGAAGATGATGGTTTTAAATATGTTCTCTTTGAGATGCCCATGGAGCATCTGCATAAAAATATCAAATATCAAAAATATCAAATAGGTCGTTTTGACTAACACAAGTGCGAACATACATACACATACAGGCTTGCTCTAACTTCTTTAGTATATTTAGTCAACTTCCCTTCGTAGGTGATCTGGCCTTTTTCTCTGGCTGCCCTTGACATTTTTTCTTTCATTTCAACTTTGAAGAGTCTGATAATTAGCTGTATGGGGTTGATCTTGTCATGGCATATATTACAGGGGTTCTCTGGATTTCTTGAATTTGAATGTTAGTTTGTCTTGCTAATTTGGGGAAGTTATCCTGGATTATAACCTGAAGTACGTTTTCCAACTTGGTTTCATTCTCCTCGCCTCTTTCAGGTCCACCAACCAGTCATAGGTTAGTCTTTTACATAATTTCATAGTCGTTAGAGGTTTTAGGTATTCCCTTTCATTCTTTTTTTTTCTGTATTCTTGTCTGCTTGTCTTATACCAGCAAGATATTCTTCGAGTTCTGAAATGCTTTCCTCTACTTGGTTTATTTGGCTACTGATATCTGTCGTTGCATTATGAAGTTCTTGTGTTGTATTTTTCAGCTCCATCAGGTCATTTAGATTCCTCTCTAAACAGTTATTCTGCTAAACAGCTCCTGTAACGTTTTATAATGGTTCTCAACTCCTTTTCATTGGTTTAGAACATACTCCTTTAGCTCAGCAAAGTTTATTAGTACCCAACTTCTGAAGCCTACTTCTGCAAGTTCATTCATCTCAGCCTCAGCCCAGTTCTGTGGTCTGGTTGGAGAGGTGTTGCTATCATTTGGAGAAGAGGCACTCTGGCTTTCTCAGTTTTCAGTGTTTTTGCATTGGTTCTTTCTCATCTTTGTGAGCTTATCTACTTTCAATCTTTGAGGCTGCTGACCTTCAGATGGAATCTTTTTTTGTTGATGCTGTTGTTGCTTTCTGTTTGTTTTTCTTTTAACAGACAGGCCTCTCTTCCATAGGGATTCTGCAGTTTTCTGGGGGTCCGCTCCAGGCCCTATTTGCGTGGGTCCCTCCTGCACCTGGAGTTGTCATCACTGAAGGCTGCAGAACAGCAAAGATGGCTGCCTGCTCCTTCCTCAGGGAGCTCCATCCCAGAGGAGCAAAGACCTAATGCCACTGGGAACACTCCTGTATAAAGTGTCTGGCGACCCCAGTTGGGAATCTCACCTGATCCGGAGGCATGGGATCACAGACTCACTTAACACAACACTTTGGCTGCCCCTTGGTGGAGCGGGTGTACTGCGCAGGGGGAAATCCACCTCGTTCTGACTGCCGGGCTTCTTCAGAGCCAGCAGGCAGCAAAGACTAAGTCCACTAAAGCACGGAGACCGTGGACACTCCCCCCAGGGGCTCCATACCCGGTAGATTAGAGTTCTGTCCATAAATCCCGGGCTCGAGTTGCTGAAATTCCCGCACGGAGGCCCTGCCTGGTGAGAAGGAATGGATCCAGGTCCCCACTAAATAAGCAGTCTGGCCATGATCTGCTACAGCTACTATGCTGCGCCGTGGGGAATTCCTCCTAGTTCAAATCACCCAATCTCCCCGGCACCAGCAGTGGAAAACGACCAACTTCAGAGCTTCAGTGATGACAGCTGCCTGTCCCCCGAGGCACTCAATGGTCTTAGGCAGTCCCCAGCCGGCTGCTGCTGGTTTGAACCCAAGTGGCGGCAGAGCAGCTGCACAGTTCTGTGCTTGGAACCCAAGGCCCTGGTGGCATGGGCTCACAAGGGTACCTCCTGATCCACAGGTTGCAAAGATCCGTGGGAAAAGCATAGTTTCCTGGATGGGGTATCACAATCACTCACCATCTCCCTTGGCTGGGGGTGAGAGCTCTGCTTGCTTCATGTGGCTCCTGGGTGTGCCATCATTCCACCCTTCTTTTCCTCACTCTCTGTGGGTTGCACCAACTGCCTAATCAGTTCTAGTGAGAGAACCTGGATATCTCAGCTGAAGTTGCAGGATTCACTCGCCATTTTTATTCTCAGTGGGAGTTGCTGATGGCAGTTGCTTCTGGTGGGCCATCTTGGCCCCTTATCCGGTATTTCCTGATGTCTAACAGCATTTGAGTATTGTGTATTTTTGTTTTGTATTGTTCTCTACAAAACTCTTCTTTCATGTTATTTCTGTGGATATTCATATCTGCTTTATTTATTCTCAATTTTCTTTGCTGGCTTATCTTTCTCTCCATATAAAATTATTTGTTAGGTACATATTTTATTTCACTTTGGGTAATCTTTGCTAGTTTCAGGCTTCAGTCACTCATTCTGTATTTCCACCCCAGAATTTTTTCTTCTGAGTTCCAGATCTATGTATTTTTCTCTGTAATGTCCTCTTTACTTGGGTGTTGCTCCATCACCTATAACTCAAAATTTATCTGTCACTTTTATAGGCCTATTTTTATGGGATTAGACAAGAGTAGTATGGAAAACAGATAATTATTAAAGCCGTTTTAAAAATGATAATTTTATATTTAAATATTTACTTAAGATAGTTTATGCAAGTTTCCAAAAGCATTAAAAATATCAGTGAAAAGTTAGTCTCTCTCACTTTTCTTTTCCCTAACTACTTAGTTTTTCACTCTAGGGACAACCTCTTTACTAATTTGTTACAAATCCTTACAGAGATGTCCTATGCATATGCAAGCATTTAAATTAAAAAGATTGATGTGCTCCCCACCATAAGTATTCAGCTATTCTTATTGAGTTGGTACTATGAGCTCTTTGAGATCATGATAAATGACTTCATGATGTTCATATCCCAAATTCCTGGCACAGTGTATGGCACATAATAGGAACTCCATAAATACTAATTAAATAAAGGATAAATTGTGCACTCTGCTAAAATCTGACAGTATACCAATAATCACACAGATTAAGCAGTGATTACATTAATGCACAGTGAGATTTTAGGAACAACTTGCCAATTTTAATTGTATTAATTTTAATTTAGCTGTTTATACATTTTTCAATCTTACCCCAAACTGTATATAATTTGGTCCATTGTACTCTTTAATGTTTATAAGTATTAATGGTAACATTCAATAAAATTACTGTTATTTCAAATAAATGTATAGCTAAAGAGTAATGCTATAATTGTTAATTAAGGTCACCAAGTTTATGAGAAATGTAGCTGTTAAGATTGCAAGCTCCTCTGAATTTTAGTTTTAGTAGCTAGGGGGATAAAATAACAATTTCTGGAGTACACTGGCCTTGAAAACTAAAACCAATAAAGTGGTGACAAATATGAATTGTCTTAAGATGATGATCTGAACCAACCTAATTAGAATACTTTGTGGTGTTCAATGAAGACATCTGATTAAACCTGCCTTTCTCCTTTATTTTTCATGTATAATTTAATTTATTCTTATATTTACAAATCTGAAGAAAAAATATTTTAGTATCCACCTGACATTTTTAGATCACTAAGAGAATGTAAAGCTCTACTTTGCTCTAAAAAAATTCACAAATAGTAAACTCCAGGACCACAGGTTTTGTAGGCAGTTAAACCTTCATTCTTCATCCTCCCCAACTCCTCATAAATTATTTACTTTTAAAAAATATTCATCAAGCAAGAAACACATAAGGAGAGAGGGCAGCAGCATAGTAAGAAGGAGGAAAATATTGTTATTTGAAGACAGATATCACTTGGAAATGTAAAATGTATAGCTGTCTCTGATATCGAAAGTATGTAGAAATCATTTGTGTTAAATGTAGCTTCCAAAGTTCCATGGAGACCGGGTCCCTGAAGTCTAGACATTCCATTGTGCTGTATGTCACCCAAACATAGCACAACTTGACCTTGTTCTTATTATACAGTATGTGACTTTTAAAATGCAGTCTCAATTAGTTTCGGAGACAAAAATACTAATTTCTAATTTCACTCATTATACAGGGCCATCAGATTCCATCAATTATTTTGTAAATAATTTGTTCCCTTTTCCCAGATCCTTGTCTTCAACTTGACTTTCCTCCATCCAAATTGATTAATAAAGGAGTAAAAAAGTTATCAAATCACTCAAAAAAAAGTCCCATTCAGGGCAGACAAATCTTATATCAATTCTACATAAAGTTATAATTTTTTCTTTATTTTTAAAATGCTGACATGGAATATTTTCAAGTGCCTCTAAGTTTTGTGAATTAAAGGATAAGGGATTCAGTACATATGCTTGTGTATGTTTGTGTGTATGTGTGTGTATGCACATATACCATATTTGTTCTTTTTGTTCTATTCTAAAACAATTCAGTTAAAAAATAGAGGTATACTGAGCTACGGAAGTGTCCAATATGACCACAATTGAAGAGTGGTGTCATCTGCTCCAGTAGTCATGAGAAGTTCATTTTTTCCTACTAATTTGTTCGAGTATTTCATCCATATCCTATATCTGGTATTGCCTTCCTTAACAAAATTTTATTCTAGTTAAGAAAATATGCTGGATTATTTCAAAGAAACAGTATATATATTTATATTTAAATTCTTCACATACTGTTCAGTGTTAATTCTTGTCTAGGAAGAGGCTAAATTTGCACAAAGTGGTTCAGTTCAGAGTTAACATTCTCTAAGTTAGTGTGCATATACATGTATGTGTTCATGAATTTGTGTGTGCATTTTCAAAAGAATCCCCAAGAGGTTCTAATAGAGTTCCTGTACCACTACTTTCATCTAACTATATGTTGTTATTCAAGTTTGAAACAGTGCCTTGGAAACAATGTAGTTGCTCATCTCTACTGATAAACAGAGGAAAACAAGAGGTGTCTTTGAGTTATCTGGAGTTGTCCTGGCATAGAGCAAACTCAGAGTTGGGCATGTTATACATACTACCAGCTCTGAAAATGTTTGAGGAAGAGAACGAAAGACAGCTAAAGAGAAAGACAAATCCAATGAAGTGTTCTTAGGTAGGAAAGCAGATCACTGTTGAAATTTAAATTTTTAAAATATATGCCAATATTTCAAGTTCTATTAAAATAATTGGGGTAGACATTAAGTTGAGAGGCTTGATAGGCTATTGAAGTAATATGTATGCAAAATGACTATGTCTTGGACCATGGTAGTAGCAGGGGAAGTAGTTAGAAGTGGTCATATTCTGAACATAATATGAACATAGAACCAAAAGAATTTGCTATGAGATCTTATATGGCATATGAAAGGGATAAAAAAACTCAAGATAACTCTAAGTTTTGGTACTAAGAGACATAAAGAATGGAATTATTGGGTTACATGGTATTTGTAATTTTAAATTTTTAGGAAACTCCAAACTGTTTTTCTAATGTCTGTACTCATTTACATTCCCACCAACAGTTTACAAATGTTACCTTTTCTTCACATCCTCGCCATCAATTGTTATTTCTTATCTTTTTGATAATAGCCATCCTACCAGGTAGGAGGTGATATCTCATGGTAGTTTTAATTTGGATTTCCATACTCAAAGAAAATGAAATCAACTCTGTGTAGGGTTATCTGTGCTTCCATATTCATTGCAGCATTATTCATAATAGCAAAGATGTGAAAAAAACCTGTGTTCGTTGATGGATGAAATATGAAGAAAATGTGTTACATTATACAATAGAATGTTATTTAGCCTTAAAAAGAAGATCCTGTCATTTTCAGCAATATGGACATTACGCTAAAAAAATGAACCAGATGCAAAAAATAAAATTCTGCATGTTCTCACTTATATGTGGAATTTTTTAAAAGGTCAAATATATACAATAGATAGTGGAACCATGGTTATCAGGACAGAGAGAAGAATGGAAACAGGGAGATAGGAATCAAAGGGTACAAAGTTATATAAAATGATCCTAGAAAGCTAATATACCACATGAGGACTAAAGTTAAAAATATTGTATTGTATATGCTAAAAGATTAGAATTTAGGTATCCTTATCACAAAAAATATATAACTGTATGAGATTATAGACATGTTAATTTGATTGATTGTAGTATTATTCCACTATTTATGTATATCATTATGTTGCACATCTTAAAATGTACAATAAAAAGTAGAGAATAGCATGGTCATTAACCGAGTTAGGGAAGCTTCGCGTATTATGATTGACAATTGCATCAAAAGCCTGCTCCTCCAAGGATTCAATAACTTTCACCATGTTAAGTTTGAAAAGAGTTTGACGTTAATATGAATAAAATAAGTCTATTCCTTTTATCTGCATAACAACCAATCCCCAAATGTAGTTTTTTAATAACAATAAATTAATTATATTTTATGATTTTGTAGGACAGAAATTTAAACAAGACTTGATGGGTGATTTCTGTCATTTATGTGGCATTGATGAAGGTCATTTTTTGGTATTCATCTGGCAGATAGGCTGCTTAGAGGTTCCAGGAAAGCATCATTTACATATTTGGCATCTTGGCAGGAATAGGTAGAAGGGAGGACTGAGGTGAAATTGTCAAACATAGTATTCAAAGCTAGTCTCTCCAGCACAACAAACTCAGGGCAGTTGGATTTCTTATATGGTGACTCAGTGCTGTGAGAGATTATTACAGTGAACAAGGTGAAAGCTGCATGATCTTTTAAGATCTACCTTTTGAAGACACAGCATCATTTCTGCTGTTCTCAATTAGTCAAATGAGACACAAGGCAACTTAAGGTGAAAGGACGTATTTTACATCATTTGATGGGAAAAGTGTCAAATAATTTGTAGTATGTTTAAAGTTTTCATAAATTCACTGATAACTTGAGTTGAGCAGAGAATTGGCCCAAGGTGTCTTAGGTTTAGCAGGATAATTATGAATGCTATGTGGAAAGCAGACTAAAATGGGGAAAGAACAGGAGCATGCAGAGCAATTAGAAGACTATTACAATAATTCAGGTGATAGATGATGGCTTTGGCCAGAAATGGTAATAATGCAATTGGTAAGAAGCTTTTGAGTTCTGGATACAGTTTGAAAACAGAAGTGATGAAAACTGAATGGGTAAGTAGAGGATAGTGAAGTAGAGAATAATCAAGGTTGACTTCTCAGTTTTAGCCTAAACAACTGAATGCATTAACTTAGATATAGACTATTGAAAGACTAATAAGTTTCAAAATGGGAAAGTGAACATCAGCAGTTCTGGGTTTTTTTTTTTTTTTCCATATATGGGTTGAGAACCCTAGTAGATATCAAAGTAGTAACTGGATATGAGTCTGGAGTAAAATGCAATGTTCAGGGATGATTATATAAAAGTTCAAGGCCAGGCACGGTAGCTCACACCTGCAATCCCAGCACTTTGGGAGGCTGAGGCAGGTGAATCACGAGGTCAAAAGTTCAAGACCAGTCTGACCAATTGGATGAAACCCTGTCTCTACTAAAAATACAAAAATTAGCCAGCAGGCATGGTGGCACAAGCCTGTAGTCCCAGCTGCTCCAGAGGCTGAGGCAGAAAAATCACTTGAACCCAGGAGGCAGAGGTTGCAGTGACCTGAGATTGTGCCACTGCACTCCAGCCTGCCGACAGAGCAAGACTCTATCTCAAAGGAAAAAAAAAAGTTCAAAATATAGATAACTTTTAGAAGCATGAGACTGAGATTATCAAGAAATTCAGTCTAGATAGAGAAAGTAAGAAGATACATAAAGATTGACATAAAGAAAGACAAAACAGTGTTGTATCCTCGAATCCCGATGAAGAAAGTGGAGCCATGGTCCACTGTGTCAAATATCACTAATAGATCTAGTGAAATAAAGACTAAGAATTGACTGAAGTCTTTGGCAATTTGGAGGTCAATGTTAAAATTGAAAATAATAGTTTTAAGGTATGAATGAGAATTAAAATCTGTTTTGGGGAAACTCTATCATGAATTTGAGGAAAACGATAATGTGAATGTGTAACTCTTTGAAAGAGTTTTCTGTGGAAAAAAGAAATAACGCAGAGATAGCTGAGGATTGGTAAATATTTTTAAACATGGGAGATACAGTACTTCTTTGTGATGACAGAAAGAAAGAATGAATTTGGGTTAAATCCATCCATGTAATGCTATTTTTAACATTTTAAGTGAATATTTTAAGGATATATTTGAATTTAAATACATATTGTTGAGGTAACAACACATTTAGAGGAAGCAATCAACATAGACCTGTGGCCTTACATTTGCCAAAACCCATAAAAAAATGAGCTCACATTGATTGGGCATAACCATGAATATTCAGTGAAGGAGATATGTTCCACAGAAACATGCTTTTGTTAGAAAACTTCTTGTAAATACGTACTCTTAGAAAAGAGGGGTTAAGGAAGATGATAGTGATTAGGGACAACAAATTAAACTTTTCTCTTGCCTCATGTCTAGTCACCAAATTTTCTCAATGTCTCTCTATTAACATTGTTTTTTTCATTGCAATTTCCACTTTAATCACATAATTCTGACATTCTTTCTCCTTTTCCTGAATTATTACAGGAGATTTACCAACTCCCTTCCAGTTGATTCCTATACCTACTTTCTAGTGCTCTGCTCTGAATGTATCTTAAGTCGAAAAGTTCTAATTGAATGTTTCAAGCCTGCCACCATCTAACCTGAGTGAGCTTTTTAGCTATATGTTCGACTAGTCTTCTTCTTCTCTACACAAGGACCTTTATTTATACTCAAATTAAAAGTGACCAGTTATTCCCAAAATTAGCCTCAATTTTTCTGATTATGTGCTTTTCCTCCTGACTACTGTCTAAGTACATTGAAACAGTATTATGAGAAATGGCACAGGGAAGTGAGAAGGAATTGAAGGAGGAAGGTGATCAGTGAAGCCGTTTTTTAAATGCTAGATTTGCCACTTTCAGGTGTGCAGCCTTGGGCAGGATTTTTGATCCCTGGGAGCCCCTTTTCCTAAAGCATAACATAACTTTTTAGTATTATTGTGAAGATAGAAGTGGTAGGTATGAAGAATCTTGCAAGTATCTGACAAACTCAATATGTTCAAAAAGTGATAGCTATTAGTATTTCTGTAGACTTGATTTAAATGAAGCCTGCCCTAAGAAATCTTCCCAGGTCCCTTTGTTGTTTTCCCACAGTCCTTTATTGGAATATTTATTATAGATCTTTCATAATCTCACCTGAACCATAGTCACTTGTGCATGCATTTTTTTTCTAATGCTAGAATGTATACTGTTATTGATTAAGAGCACTGACTCTGGAATCAGAGACATTCATATGAAAATCCTAGCTCCTCTACTTACCACTTATGAGACATTGGAATAGAAATCTGTTTGTATCAGTTTCCTTATCTATAAAATGCAAGTAATAATAGTAGCTAACCGTGTGGATTTTTGTAATACCAGGAAATGCTAGATACAGTGTGTGAAATATTGTGAAAGTTGCATAAATATTCAATATACTTGATTAAAAGCCCTTAAAGGATGGAAAATATACTTTGTTACCTTTGTTCTTTTCTTACTATGCCTTAGACAATGTGTTGTACATTCTAGGTGTTCAAAACACTTATTGAAGCCTGGACATGATTTATCACACCTGTAATTCCAGCACTTTGGTAGGCTGAGGCAGGTGGATCACCTGAGCTCAGGAGTTCAAGACCAGCCTAGGAAAGATAACTAAAATGACTCTACAAAATATACAAAAATTAGCCGTGCATAGTGGTACTTGCCTCTAGTCCCAACTACTCAGGAGGCTGAGGCAGGAGAATCATTTGAGCTGGGGAGGTGAAGGTTGCAGTGGACCGAGATTGTGCCATTGCACTGCAGCCTGGGGAATAGAGTGAGACCCCATCTGAAAAAAATTTTTAAAGTAAATAAATAAATAACCTCAAATATTTGTTGAATTGCAATAATGTTGATTAAAACAACACTGAATATGTCAAGATTATTCGTCTTTTGACTTTGAGGTGAAGAGAATGATTGAATTAAGGCTTGAAACAAGAACCTGACCTATGCATATAGTCTTAGGGAAGTTCTTTATGCCTCATAATGTGGTTCTGACTCAGTATCATATACTTAGTAAATGCTGAACAGATAGTGAATGAATGAATGTTCTCTGTTTTTCAGATAAAGTGACATTCTTCATTGTTTAGTTATAAACAACAGAAATTTATTTTTCAAGGAAATTAAGGTTGGAATCAAAAAGCCTCAAGGAAGGAAAAGATAAAACAATCCAAAATAAAACTTTTCACAGAATCTTCATGGCTTTGTAAATCAGACAACATACCTGCCACGTTTGACATCGTTTAACCTGAGTTTCTAACATAAAGGTTAACTTTTGAGAAAAGCCTGTTAATCTTTTAGACAATATACTTATAATTATTATATTTGCCATGTGAGCATGAATTAACAGGCGAACATAGCAGAAAAGCTTTGGGCGTGGCAAACAGAGAGGAGTAAAAATGACACAAGGCTTTGTAAGTTGTATGGTTTCTTCAAGGTATCTGTGGGAGGAACTGTAAAAGGAAGAACATCACAAATTTGTGTTTGTATAAGTGAATGTATTCTGTGTTTATACAATATATGAATTAATAGGATTCTACCTTTGTGTGGGCCTAAGTAAAGAAATATGATATGGACAATTTTTTAAAAGTCAGACATTCCAGTCTACTTCTCAAGCAAACTCTGACACATCCTGAAAATCTACTACAATATTCAATTTCTTAAAGTACAATTATGGCCATAATGCTACCATTCGTTCATTCATGTCTTCAAAAAATTGGCTAGAACATCTACCATTCGCAGGGCTGCAGAGGCCTTGGGGATTTAAAAAATGTTTACAACTCATAGAGCTCATAGCCTAGTGAGAAAGACAGATACATAAACTACCTAAGGGATTTTCAGATCTAAAACTCAGGAGAATTCTGGGTGGGCGATGGATACTGGGAAACCCTAAAGATAGTGATGGGAATTGTAGAAAAAGAAGTAGGTAAGATTCTCCAGGAAGAATATGAAGAAACAACACTTAAGGGATAAATGGGACAGAGTTTGAGAAGACTAAGAATGAACAGCCACAAAGGTAAGAAGAAAACTAGGACATAAAGGTCAGGACTAAATTTCAAGAAGGAACCTATGTCATTATCAAACACAACAGAGATGAAAACAACAAGAACAAAATGTTCAGAAAACAGTAATGACTCTAATTCTTATTAAAAATACATATAAACTTACCAGTGCTGCACTAAGAAAATGTCCATACAGTAGTCCCAATCTAATTTTTCAATAATGTTTTCCCTATTAGTCTCTGTATTAGTCCGTTTTTTTACATTGCTATAAAGAAATACTTGAGACTGGGTAATTTATAAAGAAATTAGGTTGAAGTTCTTCAGGCTATACAGGAGGTATAGTGGCTTCTGATTCTTAAGAGGCCTCAGAAAGCTCCCAATAATAGCAGAAGGCAAAGAGGAAACAAGATGTCTTACATGGTGGGAGCAAGAGCAAGAGATGGAGGGGCTACACACTTTTAAACAGCCGGATCTCACTCGAACTCACTCACTAATGTAAGGACAGTCCTAAGGGGGCATGGTGCTAAGCAATTCATAAAGGATTCACCTCCATGACCCAATTACCTCCCACCAGGCCCTACCTCCAACATTGGGATTACAGTTCAACATGAGATTTGGGCAAGGACAGAGACACAAAGCATATCAATCTCCTTCACTTCTTTCTTTTGGTCATTGTTAACAAGTTTTATTGATACTTGAATAGTTGAGGCAGAGGGAAGTGGGAGGAACAGAGAGGTCAAAGATAATTCCAAGGCTGTATTCCTTAAATACAGATATTCCATGAGGGAATTATTATTTTTTTTTTGTCTGTCTGGCATCTATTTCTTCTTCTGAAAATGTCATCTTCCTCATACCCTTTGTTGTCTTTTTTTTAAAACTTAAATTTTAGGTTCAGGGATACATGTGTGGGTGTGTTATATAGGTAAACTTGTGTCACAGAGGTCTGTTGTACAGATTATTTTGTCACCAAGTTACTAACCCTAGTACCCAATAGTTAATTTTTCTGATTTTCTTCCTCCTCCCGTCCTCTACCCTCAAGTAAGCCCTAGTGTCTGTTCCTGTCTTTGTGTCCATGAATTCTCATCATTTAGCTCCCATTTATAAGTGAGCACAAAAAAGAGTGCTCACTTTGGCAGCACATATACTAAAATTGGAATGATACAGTCTCCTTCACTTCTGTTGACTTGGAACACTCATTGCATCATGAGCATGCCCAGAACTTCACTGCTTCTGTGACTTGGTTTGTGTTGTACCTTCAAATACTACCATGTCTTACAAATAATACCATGTCTTACTCCTCTGGATGAGCCACACCTGTCCACATTCTAGGCATTCTTCTGGCCCACATCTTCTATGAAAGCTCTCTATGTACTCTTTCAAATTTAAAACTCTTTTTTGTGTATCTTCCTTGAAACTTATATATTACATATTGAATTATAGCTATATACACTCTATACGCTTTTCTTACTCTCTGTACACATTTTCCTAGAAGAGTCTGTGCCATGTTTATATTCAAAACCTCAGTATAGTGCCTAGCATAATATAAATGTTCAATAAATATTTGCTGAATGCTGAATATATAGATGCTTGATATCACTAGAAACCAGCACTGTAAATGACATGTTGCATTCTCAATATTTGTCGTAATTTAAAAAATGAGCAAGTAATTCTCTCTTATTTAGCCCTGAAATTCTCTTTCTGATTTTCTTTCAAGCCTGAAGTATGTATTATCTTGACGTGCAGCATCTTTATGAGAAAATTTTAGGCCAGTGTAAGATACCCAGGCTTATATTTCTGCATTAACCACAATAAATATTCAAAATTGATTGAATGATTAATCTTAATTATTATAACTCTGATATAAGGGACAACTACTTCATTATAGTGAAAGTGTTCATTGCAAAAATTATCAAAGACAGAATACAGTGTTCAGTAAACCAGTGGTCTGACTTTGTATGTGATGTCCTTGTACAATGCTTGTATCTCAGACTCAGAGAAAATTTGTCAGGAAGGGTAGCTGGTTATTCTTGGTTAAGGAATTAAGAATTCTATAAATGATTTTGTTTGCTCATTTAAATTGAACTCTATTTTTCTTCAAGAAGTAGAATTTGGTATTTTATGCCCTAACCATAATCATTTGATTTATTTCTAAAAAGGAAATGTAGTTAAGAAACAATATGAGAAGACACATATCTCCATAGGACAAAAAATTTGGAAGTTGTTACAGAATTTATTTTTTTATAAGATAAATATGGAATTTGTTACATAGGTATACACGTGCCATGGTGGTGGTTTGCTGCATCCATCGCCCGGTCATCTACATTAGGTATTTCTCCGAATGCTATCCCTCCCCAATCCCCCCACCACCTGCTATTCCTCCCCTAGCCCCCTGCTCCCCGGGCCCCAGTGTGTGATGTTTCCCTCCCTGTGTCTGTGGTTTCTCATTTTCAACACATACTTATGAGTGAGAACATGTGATGTTTGGTTTTCCATTCTTGTGTGAGTTTTCTGAGAATGGTTTCCAGTTTCATCCCTGCATGATCTGCATAGGTACCCTGAACTTAAAGTATAATAAATAAATTAAAAAAATAAATTCAGTTATTTAAGTTTCAGCATATAACTTTTGGTCACAAAATAAATTTTCTTGAACAAATCAATTTTAAATCCAGATGTTAACTGAGATCTTTACCCTACAAATGAATAAAAAAAAGTGAAGAACTTATTCAAATTCAAAAAAGATAAATATGGAATTTGAGGTTAAAGTTTATTTTATGTTTATTTTTGTGAAGATTCTTTAAATTTTTATTGTAAAAAATTATTTACAAGTACAATGCTATAATAGTGTCATAAAAATTATCCTTCCCAGAGAGAATAAAAATAATATTTTGTAGTATTAAAAAGGATTTTGGTAGATGAACACAGAATTTGTTTGGGGATGGGTGTACAAAGCATTAAGATTATAAACAGCTTAAAAAATCTCAAATTTCTTTTTTAAAATGTACTTACGATCCAGTATGAAAGGCAAAATAAATCACAATTTTTTCAAACCTTTTCTAAATATTTATTTAACCAAAACATGTACAGAAATCTGAAACTACACATATGCATTGACATTTTCTTGACAGATTCATAAACTGGTGGTTTCCAAAATTTTAATGTTCAATAACATTTCATTGGTATATTCCAGTGTATTTATTACTATGCATTATTAAAGCATTTTTGTGCCTAGGATATGTACAGTTTGTAATTACTTTTCCTTTAAAAACATAATAGCTTCACACTGAGCTTATTGCAGCTACAATATTTCACCTCCGAATTTTCCTTCAAACTTTCTGGGACTGTGACAGAAATTTGTATTTGAACAGAAAAGCTGTCAAGGAGGTGCTATGGTATTATCCATCACATTTTTTAATCCTTACCATACTGAGATGCTAGTGAGTCTGGCTGTCCAAGACACTAAGCAAAGATTGAAATTATGCCTTCTGTTCTTACACATCAAAGTAGCACCGTTATACCAAATACAATAATCCTGTATTACACTCTTAATTTCCTGCTAGTTCTCAGCTATGCAAAATCTAACCATGGTGTCACTATAGTTTAGATATGCAACCTTGATTCTAGCATTAAAAAAAGGAAATTGTCACTTCTAATAATTTTACAGGAGATTCTACAAGTGTAAATTCTTTTTCATCTGGTCATTCTTTCACGTCTTTAGTGAGTTTGCTCACTAACATGTAGAATCTTAATTTAACTTTCAGATATATTAACAGCTACTATAATTAAGCATCTCTCAGAGTATACTAATTAACATGTAATAAAGAGTAATTTATAATACCTGAAACATTTATCTTTTTAAAAATCTCATCAACATTTAACTGTATTTCAGAGAGAAAAAAACAGGGACAATGGTGAATTAAAGATTGCTAACAAAATTTCATATTTTGAGAGAAAGCATCAAGTAGCATAATTGGATGATCTACAAGTTAAACTCAACTACTTGCAAAAAGACGCAAACACTGTGTAGTTAAAAGGAAAATAACCTGGAGATTACCATATTAAAATTACATCATAGGAAATAGTTAACTTTTGGTAATAGGTCCCATGATCAGTCAGACAAGTACTTTACATGAAATATTATTGTATTTTCTTAGAAAAGTTTATGTTTTATTTAGATGTGTTGATTTTTCACCACTACTGCTGACCTTTAAATCTAATTAAAGTCTCTTAGAATCCAGATCCACACTCTGTTATCTCTCCTGACAGGTTTTTATTTGAATGCCTGCAGTAAAGCCACTAAAATTCAGACTGTATTTGTAGTGAAAATAGTGTTTATTGTGCTGGGGTTTCAGATATAATACTTTAAGCTGAAAGAAATCAAGGACTCAAAATTTTTCACTTTGAATTACAAACTGTTGTATTATCTTTTCTAAAGATTAGAGTGGATTTCATAGTGAAATCAGACTCATATTTTCCTTTATTTCTCCTATTTTACTGAAGTTGAATTATTTGTAGGAAATATTACAATATTAACTTTCTATAGTGAGTCAATGAAATTTATTTTGTGTTCCCTACTTTCAAGAACTGTGAAAACTTAGGTGTTTGGTTGAGGAAGTAATGCTGTACAAGTCTACCAAACCACAATTGCTTCATTATTCCAAGTCCTGGAATTCAGATTCAACTGTGCAATTCAACAACTTGAATCTGTATTTCCTCATGACACACCAAAATTTTGTCTATATACATTGGACACATAATACTTTATCCTTTTCAATATTTTCTGTCTATTCCCATTTTACAGCAGCTAAGTTGCTGAAAGTCTGCCATTATCTCATCAACTGCCAAAGTAACTGAATTTCACCGTAAGTCATGATATGCAGTAATTTCAAGTAACACATATCTTATTACTCAATAAATATGTATTTTACTATTTGTCAACATAAAACTTTTTATCTGTAATACTGAACCCCTCTCACTTAGCATTTTGCTTAGAGTTTTTACAGGTAGAAAAATGCAATAACAGCAAGTAGCTATCAAGCATTTATATCTCAGGTCCTGAGTTAAATTCTTTATACATATTATCTCATTTAATTCTTGCAATAACCCAATTATTAACTCCATACGACATATAAGAAAATGGATACATGAACTAGTTAATAACTTGTACAAGACCTTATAACTTGTGTTATAATTAAAGTATAATTTTTTTGTCTTAACTACAATTACTACTGCCTCCGTATAATAACCGAAAGGATAGAATAACACATTTGAAGGGAAACTTATTACTAGAGACTTCACAGTAAGGATATCCATGGCATTGGTGAACAATTGTGAAAACAATTGTTCAGAACACTTAACACCTGGGAATTGCATCATTTATGTTTTACATATTAATAAAGTGTGAATCAAATTTCCTTCAAAATTTAACTCGATCTCTAAGTTAACCAAATATATTTTAGAGAACAAAAAAAGAAATCTTTCTCAGAGAATATTTTACCCCTTTCCACTTAAGTGTGGGAACAGAACTAATCCAAGTAAGATTTGTCTACATTACAAAGTAAAGAAGGAAATCATGACAAAGCATATTCTTTCTTCACAAGGGAAGCCTCTATGTAGGCATTGCCTAATAATTTCTCAACAAGACATCAAGTATAAACAACTTTATAAAATTCACATAGAAACAAATCAATATTTGCATAAAAATCTACTTTACAAAAGAATATATTGCAGAATCAAATTTATATAGTGCTTTCTTCTTGAAAGCCTTCATATGTAATTTATTTTATAAAAGTTAAATTTATATATAGTGGTTCAGGAATATAATTATTAAGTAAAATGAGGTATAACTGAAGTTTGTTTACAGTTTATTTTTTTCCTTGAAGATATTCATATGTATTGTTTTTCATTATGTATCACATTTGAGAAATTTGAAAATTACATACATCATCTTTTGTTCTCTTTTTTTTTTTTTT
>PVKP010017234.1:0-46547 GCA_004027715.1 Plecturocebus donacophilus
TAAGAGTACTTCAGTTATCTCTGTTAAAATGAACCAACCAGAAAGACTCCCACTCAAGTGCAGGACATAGTATCAAGAATTAAGGCTGGGCGCGGTGGCTCATGCCTGTAATCCCAGCACTTTGGGAGGCCAAGGTGGGCAGATCACCTGAAATCAGGAGTTCAAGACCAGCCTGAGCAACATGGTGAAACCCTGTCTCCACTAAAAATACAAAAAAATTAGTTGGGCGAGGTGTAATCTCAGCTACTTGGGAGGCTGAGGCAGGAGCCTCATCTGAAGCAGAAGGTAGAGGTTGCAGTTAGCCGAGATCGCACCACTGCACTCCATCCTGGGCGATGGAGCGAGACTCCATCTCAAAAACAAACAAAAAATCAAAACAAAAGAGTGAGCACTTCTTGCGAACAGCAGGGAAAACCCTTTGTATATATGTGTAGCTGCTTAGCATGCGCTTTTAGAAAAAGTGTCCATGCCATAGGCTGGTGAGCTGCAGGCTTCGGTGCTATTGGGAGATTATGTACAGTTAGGCTTTCAGAGCTGCCCCTCTCCCTGCCCACTCTGGCCCACTTGCTGATCTAGTGTGAAGTCTACAAATAGCTAACAGGAGCTTCTGGGAACAGCTTCTAGGAACATTTTGCTTATTATTACCATGGTTTCTGGTTTCTGATAAGGTAAGCTTTGTTGAAAACAATTATAATTCAAGTATGATAACAACAAGATGCAGAAATGCAGGTGTTTCTTCTTCTGAAAGGTGCTTTGCTGTGAAGCCATAATACAGCGTGTTGAATCCTGTGAGGAGCCTCTGGGGTTCGAGTTGACTGTGGTGGTAGAACTTGTTCTGCTTTCTTTTCTTGCAGATTAGTGGGTCATGTTTCTCCACTGATAGCAGAAACACTGCAGTTTACCAGTAAGTTGTTCATACTGGAATCACCCTGCTAGGAGACGGTCCGTCCCCCTGGAGCCAGTGATGGAGTGGATTCTCCCCAGTGGTGTTTCTGTAACTTACTGTCCGTCTGCTGGACACTCTGGTTTATGTCTCTTGGCTTGGTTTTTGCCGCTACTGGATTTTGCAGAGATGGGTGGGCTGTCTTATTTTTCACAGTCTCACCTTTATTTTTTGGAAAGCCTCTGAATTGAGTATTTTGGGCTTGGGGAATTAGAACTATCCCCAAATCATCAATTACATGAAGTTGATCTGTTCTACAAATTATAAAGAAAATATAATGAAAATGGAGGGTTTTTTTTTTTTGGTAACATAACAGTTTTTAATTTAATTTTTATTGTACTTCAGGTTCTGTGGTATATGTACAGATCATTCAGGATTGTTGTGTAGGTACATACATGGCAAGGTGGTTTGCTACCTCTGTCCCCCTATCACCTATACCTGGCATTTCTCCCCACGTTATCCCTCCCCACTCCCCTGAAATGGAGTTTTAAAAATGTATACTTTAACTGTTGTTCATTCTAACATGGTGACATGTAAAAGGGCCTATTCTAGTTAATGATTTGTTTAAAAAATGTTCGGTTAATGTTTCAGGATGAACAACTTGGTACTTTGTGTTCAATTATTAGCCTCAGTGTTGAAATTCTTAGGAATTTTCAGGACAGATTGACCAGTCTGGACTCCAGATTAGTAACTCTTCAGGTACCCAGCAAGATTCTACATTCTTAGGAATGAAGACTTGTGAGATAAGTGGGGAGACGTTTTATAGACTCCATTTGTCTCCAGGAAGTCGGCTAATGATGGACTTCTGAGCCCAGAGTCTCGCAAGCACATGCTGGCACCCTTAGGATCAGGATGATGGCTCTGGTCTCTTTTACTGTGGAGGGAAAACGGAAATTCGGTCTCTGGTTCAGGAATCCTGCACTGTGGGGTCTGTTAGCTAGGGCTGGCCCTGTTTGAGCCTGACTTTATGGGGCACGTTGGCAGATGGTGGTGAGAGGGCCAGCCGTGGGGGCCCAGGCCTTGCTCAGGTGCCCTGCGTGCTTTGGGGTCTCTGGATTGCCTCCTGGGTGATGCAACAGCCTTGCTGAGCACATGCCGCACCCCCCACCCTCGTCCTGAAACTCGGAGCAGCTGTGTTTCTGGCGGCTGTGTCTTGGTGTCTCCAGTGGGGCTGCCCTTGAGGGTTCTGTGCTTGCCGCTTGGTGGCAGCCCTGGCATCTGGACATCAGTGCAGGGCCTGGGGGCCTTCCTAGGGGCTCACTGATGCGCATCTGCCACAGCGTGCCCGAGGCCCCAGGGTTTTGTGGTTAATGGATGTGGCTGCAGCCGGGGCTCCTGGCCACTCATTGCCGCTCCCTGTCACTGAGGGTTGTCACAGCCCAGCTTCCCCCCCCAAGAGGAGCTTCCTTCTGGAGTCAGCTCCCTCGGTGGCTGAATGCCTCCTCCTTTTTCCTTTCTCCCTGGCCCACACTTCTTTATTTTTTGTTCTCTTTTTCCTCTTTTGCTCTTGAAGTTTTCATTATGGAAGAGTTCACACCTGTATAAAAGTGGAGAGTAGTGAAATGGTGCACTGGTACCCAGCTTCAGTCGCAGCAACGTGTAGGCATACCTTTGGTGACATCTGTGCCTCATCTCAGATTCTTGAGGTATTTCTAAGTTTTTCAGTATGTACGTGTAAAAGGCAATGCTCTTTGAAAAATTACAAAAATGTCATTACACCTGCAAACATGAACAGTTCTTTTTTTTTTTTTGGAGACAGAGTCTCCGCCCAGGCTGGAGTGCAGTGGCGCAATCGTAGCTCACTGCAACCTCCTCCCCTTGGGGTCAAGTTATTCTCCTGCCTCAGCCTCCGAGTAGCTGGGATTACAGGCGACTGCCACTGCGCCCGGCTATTTTTTATATTTTTAGTAGAGACGGGTTTCAACATCTTGGCCAGGCTGATCTTGAACTCTTGACCTCATGATCTGCTCACCTCAGCTTCTCAAAGTGCTGGGATTACAGGCATGAGCCACTGTGCCCGGCCAAACAGTTCTTAATATCGTCAAATATTTATCTGTATTCAAACTTTTTTTTTGGAGATGGAGTCTCGCTCTATCGCCCAGGCTGGAGTGCAGTGGCACAATCTCTGCTCACTGCAACTTCCGCCTCCTGGGTTCAAGCGATTCTCCTGCCTCAGCTTCCTGAGTAGCTGGCATCACAGGTGAGCACCACCAGGTCTGGTTAATTTTTTGTATTTTTACTAGAGACAGGGTTTCACCATGTTGGCCTTTGGTGATCTGCCCATCTCAGCCTCCCAAAGTGCTGGGAATACAGGTGTGAGCCACCGCACCCAGCTGCATTGTGGGTTTAATTTGCATTTCTTTAAGGACCAGTGATATTGAGGATCTTTTCATGTGCCTGTCACCATTCATACATATTTTCTGAGGAAATGTCTATTTAAATCTTTTGCCTGCCTAACAAAAATTGAGCTTTCTCTTTTTTGGGGACAGAGTCTCACTCTGTCACCCAGGCAGTGGTGTGATCTTGGAAAACTGCAACTTCTGCCTCCTGAGTTCAGCGATTCTCAGCTTCCTGAGTAGCTGAAAATGCAGGCACGTGCCATCACACCTGGCTAATTTTGTATTTGTAGTTAAGATGGGGTTTCTCCATGTTGGTCAGGCTGGTCTCAAGCTGCTTACCTCAGGCTGAGGCAGATCCACCTGCCTCCACCTCCCAAAGTACTGCAATTGCAGGCATGAGCCACTGCACCTGGCCTGAGTTGTCTTTTTTTTTTTTTTTGAGATGGAGTTTCACTCTTGTTTCTCAGGCTGGAGTGCAATGACATGATCTTGGCTCACCGCAGCCTCCACCTCCCGAGTTCAAGCGATTGTCTGCCTCAGCCTCCTGAGTAGCAGGGATTACAGGCATGTGCCATCACGCCCGGCTAATTTTCTATTTTTAGTAGAGACTGAGTGGTCTCTCCTAAAGAGAGACCAGCCCATGTTGGTCAGGCTGGTCTTGAACTCCCGACCTCAGGTGATCCACCCACCTCAGCCTCCCAGAGCACTGGGATTATAGGCGTGAGCCACCATGCCTGGCCTCGGAGTTGTCTTCTTAATTGTAAGATTTCCTGATATATTCTGGATACAAGTGATTTAACAGATATATGATTTGCAGATACTTTCTCCCAGTCAGTGTTCATTTTTGCTTTTATTAATGTTGTCTTTTGAATATAAAAGTGTTACCTATTTTAAATTTTGGGGTACATGTGCAGGATGTACAAGTTTGTTACATAGGCAAATGTGTACCATGGTTGTTTGCTGCACCTATCACCCCATCACCTAGGTATTAAGCCCAGCTATTTTTTCTAATGCTCTCCCTCCTCCTACCCTGCCCCCTGAAAATTTTTAGATTTTTATAGAATCCAATTTACACTTGGCAGAATAAACCTACATTCTTTCTAAAAAGTTTCATTGTCTGCAACATCCATATGTGAGTTATCCTACTAAGCATTTATGATTTTTGATATCAGGGGTCTGTTCCTTCAGCTGTTCTCTTCCAAGGACTCTGCACAGCCAGGAAGGCTTTTCTGAATGGGCGGTGTGTGCACTTATCTATGTTATCTGTGTAACATATTTATGTTAATATGCTGGATCCTTGCCAGAACAATATCTAAAACTTCAGAACTGATCTCTCCATGTAAGACCCTGGCTGCTGGCTTTCAATGGCCGGGGTCACACTCCTGTGGTTCACTACCCCAGGTGCTGCTGGCAGCTCATTTGCAGGGTGTTGCCCATCCTGAGGCTGCGGCCGTCCGCAGTGGCCTGTGGGGGCCGCGCTGCCTCCTGGATGTGAGGAGTCAGAGGCTGTCGCTCTTAGCACCGCCCTTTGGCTGCTTTTTTGCATTTGGTGAAAAAGCCAAGCTGGTAATACAACATAATCCCGATTCCCTAAAGCGATCTCCAGCCATCTTGGCACCAGGGTTTGATTTCGTAGAAGACACTTTTCCACAGACAGGGGTAGGAGGTGGGGGTGGTTTTGGGATGAAACTGTTCATCTCAGATCATCAGGCATTAGGGTCTCATAAGGAACGCACAACCTGGACCCCTCCCATGCACAGCTCACAGTAGGCTTTGCGCTCCTCTGAGAATCTAATGCCCCTGCTGATGTGACTGGAGGGGAGCTCAGGTGGCAATGCTTGCTCCCCCCTCCTGCTGTGCTGCCCTCTTCCCATCAGGCCACAGATCAAACCTGTGCTGGTCAAAAGTCTGAGGTTGGGCACCCCTGCTGTAAAGGCTTAGGGTAACCTAGTCTCATTTGGCAATTACAGGTGAAGGACTTAACTAAGTACCTGGATCCCAGTGGGCTCGGTGTGATCAGCTTTGAAGACTTCTACCAAGGGATCACAGCCATCAGAAATGGAGGTCAGTCGTCCCTGCTGTGAGCTTCCCCTTCCTCTCCCCTTCCTCAGCCACCCTCTCGGCCACCTGCACACCACCAGGCTCCTTGTGCCGACTCTGACATCCTCTCTTCTCCTTGAAGCCCCCAATATGGTCTCCTTCCTTTCTTGTTCCTTTTTCCACACGTACCCCGTCTTCCAGAATTGGCTGAATCAGCGACTTTTCCATAATGCTGGAAAACTACTGCCCCTTTCCTCAAAGATTTCATGATGGAAATTTGTGAACTTTCAAAATATCGAAAGAAAGATACAATGGCTACCCACGTGGGTGTTCACCACCCATGCTCTGCGGGCAGTACTTTGTTGCACTTTTCCTCCCCATGTCTCTGTCCATCTCCATTCGGTCCCCCAGTCCCTCTTGAATGGGATGTGTTTACAATCAGCATGATTCCTCGCACACTGCCCTGAACACTGCAGCCAGAACTGCCATTGTTCCCTAGGTCTCAGTCTTCCTTTGAATAGAAATTTACCTGCAGTGAAATGTACAGCTCACACGTGTTCCTTGGTGAGCTCCGACAGAGTCCTGTGCCTGGCAGTGCAGAGACCCGATGTACAGCTCATGCATGTTCCTCTGTGAGCTCTGACAGTCCCGTGCCTGGCAGTGCAGAGCCCTCATGTGCAGCTCATGCGTGTTCCTCTGTGAGCTCCAACAGAGCCCCATGCCTGGCAGTACAGTCCCATGTACAGCCACGCATGCTCCTCTCTGAGCTCCAACAGTCCTGTGCCTGGCAATGCAGAATCTGTCATGCATGTCACTGTCCCCACGTGGGTCCTGCATACCCCTTGCCCTCAGGCAGTGCCTTCCTTCCTGCTGGTACTGATGCTGATTTCTGTCATCTTGGATTAGTTTTGCCTCTCTCTTTTTCTTTTTTTTCTTTTTTTTTTTTGAGACTGAGTTTCACTCTTGTCACCCAGTCTGGAGGGTAATGGCCCCATCTCAGCTCACTGCAACTTCCACCTCCCAGGTTCTAGTGATTCTCCTGCCTCAGCCTCCCGAGTAGCTGGGATTATAGGCACCCACCACCACACCCAGCTAATTTTTGTATTTTTAGTAGAGACGGGGTTTCACCATGTTGGTGGGGGCTGGTCTTGAACTCCTGACCTCAGGTGATTCACCCACCTTGGCCTCCCAAACTGCTGGGATTACAGGCGTGAGCCACTGCGCCTGGCCAGTTTCTGCTCTCTTGAGGACTCGTATGCTCTCACTTGGCTTCTTTCCTCAGCACAGCGTCTCTGAGATTTCTCCATGTAGCTTGCATGTTTCGGACTTTGTGGTCCAGTGTGGAGTAGTGTCCTCTGTGTGCTTTTACTGAATTTTGTTTCTGCATTCTCCTGGTGATGGGCATGTTTGTGTACAAGTCTTTGTGTGGACAAGTGTCTTCAAGTCCGTGGGGCCTGTATCTAGGAGTAGGATGGCTGGTCATGTACTGGGTGCACACTCGGTTTCCTTTAAGACTGCCGGCTGTTCTTCACAGTGGCTGTGCCGTTTCACTCTCACCACTCCCTATACATTGTCCGTCTTAAGTCAAGCTCTGGAGCTTTGAATAGGCCTCATTTCCTCATCTTTGGCTGGCTAATGTAGTGATGATGGTGGCGGGCTCTTTCCCTCCTTCCTGCATGTGTAGGGGAAGTCAGACCTTGGCTGGGGCCCGCCATGTCGGCAGGTGCAGTCAGGTTGACGGATGCCCTTGGACCTCAAGTCTTGACTGTCTCCTCCACGAAATTACTGCCTGACAGTATCTCTAAGGTGCTGTGTTTTCTCAAATGCCAAGTCCTTAGGTGGCTCTGGGGAACGTGCTGTGTGTTCTTCCCCGTTTGTTGCTCTTTATTTGACTGTGTTCCTTCACCCATGAAGGAACATGTTATGGGACCAGCATGGCCTCTGTGCTAGGCCGGCCCCAAGGCCTCTGTGGTGAACCAGCATCAGAGCAAGGCCAGCAGGCGGCGGCAGGAGGACAAATGGGTGAGGTGCCGCCACCGTCAGCGTAGCAGGCTGGGGCTGAGATGGCAACCACACAGGCCAGCTCTAGGCAGGCAGCCCTTTCTGAGGACAGGTGGAGGGGAGAAAGGACACCCTGACAACCAGGTAAAGACTACCTGGCCCTGGTGAGGAAGCCATCCTGAGGTGGGGCGAGGGGCCCAGGATGAGGATGGAGAGAGACTGCAGGCCCTGGAGGCTGAGAGGAGGATGCAGGCAAGCTCTGGGTCAAGGGGGCTTGCAGAGCAATGGGCAGAGCAGGTGGCCACAGACCCTCAGGGGACAGCATTGGCAGGAGAAGGGGGAGGAACAGGGCAGTCAGGAGGCCTCAGAGTCTGCAGGGTGAGCACCAGCAGGTTGAAGCTGATGGGGCCGTGACTCTCAGTCTAACTCATACGCTGCAACCCTTAAGTAACATTTTGAGTATAGGTGTGTACTTTAAAAGTTTATTTAAGTTTCGTCCTTCTGCACAAAGCTTTCAGTAGTGGCTTTGTGGGAATTTGACATCTCGCATCCTGTGCCTTGAGGCTTGCTGCCTGGCGTGCTGCAGGTCCTCCTTCTGGGCCTTCTGGAAATTCCCATTCTTCTCAGGTTACCCCTAGGACATGGCAGATGTGCCATGACCCTTGGGGATGAGTTTATCCTCTGACTGATTCACTGATTAGCTCTAGGGAGATTCTAGGTGTAAGCTTTTTCCTCTTAGTTTAAAAAATCTATTATGGGCCAGGCACAGTGGCTCATACCTGTAATCCCAGCACTTTGGAAGGCCAACATGCGAGGATCGACTGAAGGCAGAAATTCAAGACTAGCCTGGGCAACATTTTGATATCCTGTCTCTACAAAAAATAAAAATAAATCAAAATCAAAATCCGTCTGGGCGTGGTGGCTCATGCCTGTAATCCCAGCACTCTGGGAGGCCGAGGCAGGTGGATCATGAGGTCAGGAGTTCAAGACCAGCCTGGCCAAGATGGTGAAACCCCATCTCTATTAAAAATATAAAAATTAGCCGGATATGATGGCAGGCATCTGTAATCCCAGCTACTCGGGAGGCTGAGGTAGAGAATTGCTGGAACCCGGGGACCAGAGGTTGTAGTGAGCCGAGTTCGTGCCACTGCACTCCAGCCTGGGAGACAGAGCAAGACTCTGTCTCAAAAAAAAAAAAAAATCCATTATGTTTTCTTCTTTGATGCATCAGTTAGTTATTTCAATGCTATCTTAATTTCTAAATGAATTTTTAAGTCCTGTCATTGGTTGGGCATGGTGGCTTATGCCTGTAATCCCAGCACTTTGGAAGGCTGAGGTGAGAGGATCACTTAAGCCCAGGAGTTTGAGACCAGCCTGGACAACATAGTGAGACCTTGGCTGTGCAAAAAATAAAAAAGTAGTTGGGCATTGTGGCGCATGCCTGTAGTCACAGCTAATTGGGAGGCTGAGGTGGGAGTGTCTCTTCATCCCAGGAGGTGGAGGCTGCAGTGAACTGTGTTTGTGCCATTCCACTCCAGCCTGGGTGACAGACTCTATGTCAAAACAAACAAACAAAAAAAACAAAAAAATCTTGCCATTCATTCCCTTTCTGAGGAGAAAGGGCCAGGTAGTCTTTACCTGGTTGTCACGGTGTCCTTTCTCCCCTCCGCCTCTCCTCAGAAAGGGCATTAATGGCAAACCGAATTTTGTGTGTAATAGGGAATGTGATCTTTATGACACTGGTGTTTTGTGGCCTCATGGCTGGGTGGTTCTTATTCACGTGATGGGCGTGCGTGAGAGGATGCTTCTTTCTAGATGTTGGTCCCCTGAGTTCACGTAGGTGCCATCTGGAGACTCTGACGTCTGCTTGGTCTCAGTCGCAGGCGGGAGAAAAGCCCCTGATGAAGCTCGCAGCTTTGTCATTTTTGTTTTGTGTAGCTGTGTTTCATCTTCACCCTTAAGTCAATGATTATGGGGGCAGGCTTCTAGATTGATGGTGAGGGAGGCTGGGGACCCCCAGAACTGGCTGTCATCGGAGAGGCCTCAGTGTTTGGGGCTGAGATGGGTGCATGGAGGCCAAGTACAAGACACCAGGCGGCAATGACTACTTCCATGAAAAGCATGAAGTGGAATGAGCACGCCTGTGCTTCAAGAATACTTCCTGGCCCAGTAACAAACCGTATATGTATGTTTTTTTTGAGATGGAGTCTCACTCTGTCACCAGGCTGGAGTGCAATGGTGTGATCTCGGCTCACTGTAACCTCCGGCCCCCGGGTTCAAGTGATTCTCTTGCCTCAGCCTCCCGAGTAGCTGAGATTACAGGCGCCTGCCACCGCTCCCAGCCTATTTTTTTGTGTGTTTTTAGTAGAGACGGGATTTCACCTTCTTGGCCAGGCTGGTCTTGAACTCCTGACCTTGTGATCCATCTGCCTCGGCCTCCCAAAGTGCTGGGATTACAGGTGTGAGCCACCATGCCCAGGCAAAAACCATATTTTACATAGTCATAATAATTAAATTGAATATTAATGTAACCAAAGATGGTGACGTAAACATTTTGGAAGATTGGAGGAAGGGAAATGGGGCAGAGTGTCGTGTGCAGGGCATCTCGTGGGGATTGTTTAGAAAATACAGAGGGAAGGAGGTACGGGTTTAGAGGGGAGTGGACCAACCTAGGCAACATTTCGAGATTCTGTAAAAAATACAAAAGTTTTGTATGTTGTGGGTGACCTGTTAGTAGCCACGGCCTCTCAGCACTGGCTCCTTTTTTTTTTTTTGGTGCAGTCTCACCCGGTCACCTAGGCTGGGGTGCAGTGGCGTGATATCTTGGCTCACTGCAACTTCCACCTTCAAGGTTCAAGCGATTCTCTTGCCTCAGCCTCCTGAGTAGGTGAGACCACGGGCTTGCGCCCCACGCCCTTCTAATTTTTTGTGTTTTTAGTAGAGAAGGTGTTTGGTCATGTTGGCCAGGCTGGTCTCAAACTCCTGACCTCAGGGGATCCACCCGCCTCAGCCTCCCAAAGTGCTGGGATTACAGGTGTGAGCCACGGTGCCCAGCCAGCAGTGGTTCATTTTCTAGTGACAGCCACATGTATGAAATCACAGCAAACAGGACTGTAACTCCATGTATTCTGTATAAAACCGGGAAGTCTTGGTTGTGACTGCTCGTTTTGTTATAAATGTTACAGACAACCCATTTCCTTGGTTCCACAAAGACTCAGAGCACTCAGTGCGCTGGCCAGTCACTGGGTGCTGGTCTTGGTTTGTCACAGGGTGAACTTGCTCTGTACGATGTGGCTGCAGAGCGTGTTCCTGGGCCTGTAACCGAGCGCAGCCTGCAGGAGATTTGGGCTAAAGATGTGTTCCCTCAGGGGTCAGGGACACAGCCTGTCATGGAGAGTTAAAGTGGGCCTTTTGTAGGCTTGGGCAGGTGAGGTGCTCAGATCCCTCTGCAGGGTTAAGGCTGGGAAGAGCAGTGGCCCCGGGTACCACGGTCTGGGCAGGAGGGAGCCACCTGGGTCCATGGTTCTCTCCACAGGCTAGGGGTCGATCTATTCCTGTGGACCGTGGCTAACATGAAACAGGGCAGGCTCAGCTCTAGAGGTTCCCAGAAGGCCTTGGCTTGGAAGGTGCCCAATCTCAGCTCAGGAGTCAGGGTGTCCTCCCAGCAGACCCATTCCCGGGGGTGGAAGACGCCCTCCTAGCAAAATGAAGCCTCCATCCCGGCCTGCTGCTCTCAGAAGAGCATGATGCTCTGTCTGGGAAGCCTGGGGGCTGCTAGCTGTTGACTGTGGCTGCCTTGTGGTTGCTGGCATCTTGGCTTAGTGACTGAAGGGGTGAGAGAGTGATCATCCGAGAACAGCCCGTCTCCAGATGTTTCTGCTAGCCACCTGACACACCAAGGTGGGCCTTCTCCCAGACACTGTCTTCTTCCCCTCTCCTTGCCTTTACCTGGACCAATCCCACAACAGCTGGGGCACCCCATCTCCTTCCCAGCAGCTGATAGGTGGGCCTGGGAGGGTCCTGTGGCTGCCTACTTGATGGGCCGGTGAGCTAGTCATCATGAGCTGACCAGGGCACTCCTATTTCACGGCAGGAAAGCTTGAGCCAGGCTGGTGGAGGTGGCTGCAGCTGAGGGAGCACAGCTGGGACCTGTGAGGACTGTGCACGGGGACATAGAGGGCAGCAGGCCCATGAGTGCTGTCGAACCAGCCTGTTCCAGGCTCGGGGACGTAGCGTGAAATGGAAGTGCAGAACCCCTGCCCTCGGGAGCTGGCTTCCTGGTGGGAGCTAGGGAGGCAGAAGGACAGGGATGCCTCTCAGAATGTCCAGGATGGGTAGGCAGCGTCCCAGCAGGGCTGCACTGCACACGCTTGAGGGCCTGAGGGAGGCGGGGGCAGGAGGAAGAGGTGAGAGGCGGTCGCCATTCTGTCTCCAGCCCCGAGCTCCTGAAGAGGCTGGTGGGACGTCCCTGAGAGCTGGTGTGAGAAGTGGGACACTGACCCGACCACAGAGTAGGGTGGGCGTCAGGGAGAGGTGCCGGGGCTTCAGGAGGGGGGTGCCGGGCTTCAGGGAGGTTGTGCCACCGTGCCATTGGACACATGGCCTTTGGGGCTGCAGGCTCTGCTTTGCTTTTGTGTAATTTGATGTCATGATTTATGTTTCATTAGGAAGGAGAGTGAAAATAGAATAAAACAAAGTGGAAGATGATTTTGAAATTATTTCATAGCATTTAGAAGAAAGGAAAACGTGGATGAGGCGTGGTGGCTCATGCCTGTAGTCCTGGCACTTTGGGAGGCCAAGGTGGGTAGATCATCTGAGGTCAGGAGTTCAAGACCAGCCTGGAACATGGTGAAACCCCGTCTCTACTAAAAATACAAAAATTAGCCAGGCGTGGTGGTGCTCACCTATAATACCAGCTACTCGGGAGGCCGAGACAGGAGAATTACTTGAACCTGGGAGGTAGAGATTGCAGTGAGCCGAGATCTTGGCCGTTACACTCCAGCCTGGGGGACAAGAGTGAAACTCTCTCAAAAAAAAGAAAAGGGAAATGTGATCACCCCCACTGCATTTCAGCCCACGTTTACTTCAGGTGTTACCAGTGTGGCTGGGGCAGCCTGTGTTGTCTGTCAGCCCGGTCTGGTCTGCGTCAGGGAGTGGCCACCAGGATGTGCTGACCTAGTTTGCAGGGAAGCATGAGGAGGCTTTGCCGTCACAGCCACAGGCTTTGTTTCAGGAATAGAACGAGAGACAGGGAATTGTTCCAAATAGGCCATTGCTGGGTCCCACACACCCCTCAGGCTCTGGGAGAGTAAGATAAATGCACATGAAAAATTCCCAATTAATTGAAAATTGTTTTAGTTCTTATAGAGAAAACTGACATGAGAATCGTATTTAGTTCCTACCAAGAATATAAAAACGCCATCTGTGTTCATGCCTTGCTCTGACATCTGGGGCAAGACTCTTAGATTGTTTGCCCCCGTCAGAACCCGAGCTCTCATCCACTGTGTCCGAAACGTTCGGCTGTGTTTTGAAAGTTTTCAGTTCCGCGTTTCAGTGCTGAGAATGCAGGTAAGACTGTTAGCATTTTAAAATGTAATTTAGTTTTTTTTTTCTTTTTGAGACAGAGTCTTGCTGTGTCGCCGGGCACCAGGCTGGAGTGCAGTGACACGATCTTGGCTCACCGCAACCTCCACCTCCCGGGTTCAAGCAATTCTGCCTCAGCCTCCCGAGTAGCTGGGACTACAGGCGCGCGCCACCACGCCCAGCTAGTTTTAGTATTTTTTAGTAGAGATGGGGTTTCACCATGTTGACCAGGATGGTCTCCATCTCTTGACTTTGTGACCTACCCGCCTCGGCCTCCCAAAGTGCTGGGATTACAGGCATGAGCCACTGTGCCTAGCCTAATTTTTATTTATTTATTTATTATTTATGAGACAGGGTCTCACTTCATCACCCAGATTGGAGTGCAGTGGTGTAGTCTCAGCTCACTGTGGCCTCCGCCTCCAGGCTCAAGCAGTTCTCGTGCCTCAGCCTCTCGAGTAGCTGGAACTACAGGTGTGCACCCACCACACCTGGCTAATTTTGTTTGTTTTGTGTGTTTTTTTTTTAATTATTTTTTTTATTAGAAAGTGATTTATTTAGAGAGAGAGAGAGAGAGAAACAGGAGGAGAGAAAGAAACAGCCAACTCTCACGCTGAGTGAGAGAATCCAGAAAGTGGAATCCAGGAGAGGAGAGCAGCTTCCACACTGAGTGGAAGGGAATAGAGAGAGATGGAGTTCAGGAGGGGAAGAAAGGCTTCCACGAGAGAGTGTGGAAGGGGACTCCAGAGGGGAAATCCAAGAGAGAGAAACATGGCTTCCACGAGAGTGTTGGTGGAAGGAGACCCAAACATGGAGTCCCTCTGGCTAATTTTTTAAGTGGAGACCGGGTTTCACCATGTTGGCCAGGCTAACCCTGATCTCACGTGGTCCCCTGCCTCAGCCTCCCAAAGTGTTGGGATTACAGGCGTGAGCCACCATGCGCTGCCTTATCTTTACTTTTTAGACACAGGCTCTTTGCTGTATTGCCCAGGCCAGTCTTGAACTCCTGGACTTAAGCAGTCCTCTAGCTTCAGTATTCCAAAGTGCTGGGATTATCGGTGAGAGCCACCATGCCCAATCTCCACTCTTCTTTTTTCTCTGAGACGGGGTCGTGCTCTGTTACCCAGGCTGAAAAGCAGTGGTTGCAGTCTTGGCTAACTGCATCTTCTGCATCCCTGGCTCAAGCCTCCAGAGCAGCTGAGACTACAGGTGTGTGCTATCATGCCCAGCTAATTTTTTTTTTTTGAGATGGAATCTCACTCCGTCGTCCAGGCTGGAGTGCAGCGGTGCCATTTGGGCTCACTGAGACCTCCGCCTCCCAGGTTCCAGTGGTTCTCCCGCTTCAGTCTCCTAGGAGTTGAGATTACAGGTGTTCACCACTATGCCTGGCTAATTTTTACTCTTTTTAGTAGAAATGGGGTCTCACTATGTAGGTCAGGCTCATCTTGAACTCTTGACCTCAAATGGTCCTCCTGCCTCAGCCTCCCAAAGTACTGGGATTACAGGTGTGAGCCACTGCATCTGTCCTCGTTTTTATGTTTTTTGTAGAAATGGGGTTTCACCATGTTGCCCAGGCTAATTTCAGTCTCCTGGGCTGAAGCAGTCCACCTGCCTCAGCCTCCCAAAGTGCAGGCATAAGCCACCGTGCCTGGCCCCAGCCTTCACTTTAAAAATAAGCAGAATACTTACTCAATACCTTTAACACAATCTGTGGGCTTCAGAGGCCAGCAGGCTCCAGCTTGGTCAGGAGGTCCGTTCTGGGACAGGTTTGGTAAGTAAGTATTGCTACGTTATAAGTAGCTAGTATATTTTAAGCAAGTGGTTGAATGAATAGTGAGACAGTGTGAGGACACCTGTCGTCCGTCACTCGCAGGCCCCGGGAGGTGCTTTGATTGTGAATATCACCGAGAGGCTGGAAAAAAGGAAAAGCCAGTGCCTTTTCCTACAGGAGGAGAGGCAGGTGCTGTGGCATTGGTTGTGTTTGCAAAGTAATGTCTGTAGCTGATGTAGGAAGTCCAGCCTGTCTGTCAGGAGAAGATAGCTTTTCCTTTAAAGTTCTTCTCATAAAACATTGATTAGAGAAGATAAGCAAAAAGAAGAAAATGAGAACTGCATGAGCCCAGCGCCCAGGAAAAGGTGTTGTTTTCGTATTATTTCATGATACCTACACCTTCCCATGTAAATGTTTTTAAAGGTTTAAATCTAACACTTTCTAAAGGCTGTGAGCAGTTTTACAGAACTCAACATCTTGCTCATTATTTCTTTTAAGAAATAAAAAGTTGGCCGGGTGCGGTGGCGTACGCCTGCAATCCCAGCACTTTGGGAGGCCGAGGCGGGTGGATCATGAGGTCAGAAGTTCAAGACCAACCTGGCCAACATGGTGAAACTCTGTCTCTTTTTAAAAAAAAAAAAAGTTTATTTCTTATGTGCTTCCTCCTCAGAATTCTTGCCAGAAGCCTTGTTCCTGTGGGGGATGTGGCTCTGACCTGTCTGCCAGGCTGCTTTCTCTCCCTGGATTTCTCACACTCCCTTGCTTGTCCTGACCCCCCAGGGCTCCCAACCCCCACACATCCGTCCCTGGAGGCATCCTTCCCAGGGATCCCCAAGGCTAGCTTGGGATCCCCTCACCAGGTGGCTGCGGGTGGCCTGCTGAGCACGGGGTCTTTTCCCCGCAGATCCCGATGGCCAGCGCTACGGCGGCGTCGCATCTGCCCAAGACGAGGAACCCCTGGCCTGCCCGGACGAGTTTGATGACTTCGTTACCTATGAGGCAAGTGGTTTTCACCCCGGAGCTTAGGGGAATCTGGCATCCACCTCTTCCTTCATGCCCCACAGGTCGTGCTTCCTCTCCCCCGGCTGTCTTCTGTAGAAGCTGGCGTGGAAGGAGGGCTTCCTGCCTGTGTGAACCGTGGGGCTCTGTGGCTTTGGCTGTGACAGGAGGCCCACAGTTTTCCGTCCCACAATGCCCTCTCAGTCTAGGCAGGAGTTCTCCCCCGGGGCCTGTAACCCAGCAGAGGCTGGGTGGACAGTGATGTCATGACCACCACTGCCAGGCACAGGCGGAGCAGACGGCTTGGGAGGATTCCTTTTGTCAACTTCCAAATGATTTTCTGTGTTTGGGGATGTCTGCCTAATGCCTGCCCCTGCATGGCTGTCCTCCATCCTGCTCCCATATGCAGCCAGGGTTGTCACGGTGGTGTGTTGTCTCCTGTCACTGTGGGTCCGGTGTTCGTAACCCAGCTGCGGAGAGGATCTACGAGCACAGCGTGGTCGACAGAGTGTAACCACGCCCACCGGTCTGGAGGGTGGGATTCCAGGAGAGCCACGTGGCTGCCATCCGAAATGTATTCTTCTTCACAAAATGCATTAAGTTGAACCTGAGCCCTTGTGGGGCTCTGGGAAGGCGGAGGTGGCAGCCACCAGCTCTGGTCAGCCTGCTGCTGAGCGAGGCACTGGAAGTGAGGCTGAGCTGCCAGTCGGTGGGGCCTGGGCTTCTCACGTCAGTCCTCTGAGCAGACTCCTCGAAAGATAAGGCTGCCACAGGGTAGGTTTTGGGTCACTTCTGGCTGCCGCTGTAGCGTGGGAGCCATGGGACTCTCCTCTGTTCCTTGCTCTGAGAAGCGGCCCCAGGGATTAGTCACCCTGAGGTGGCCAGCTTCACTGCTGCCCACACAGACCCTGCTGAGACCCCTGGGGTGGCCCTCCCTTCCAGCTGTGTCCTGACTATCAGGTGAGCTGCAGCTGTGCCTTGGTGTGTTCTTTCTGCATGAGAAGCACTGGTGAGGTGCTGGCCGAGAGGGCGTGTGGTGGGAATCGGGCCCTCTCACGTGGCTGCAGCGTGCAGGACGTGCTGGGAAACCCCAAGACCCCAGAAGGCAGCTCCTATGCCCTGAGAAGGACCTGGCTTCTTCATGAAGACATACCCACGGCCCTGCAGTGTTACCCAGGGCTGTGGGTCTGCAGCATCTGGGGAGCTGGGCGTTCATGTGCCTGTGCACACTTTCTCATGTGTATGTCTTTCTGTTCCCCTCTTATGTTTCTTACAGCATTGTTGATTTTTTATATCCTGTATATGGTGCAATGGCTGAAGGGTGGCCTATCAAAAGATACATCCACCCAGAACCTGTGGCTGTGACCTTACTGGAAAAAGGTCTTTGCAGATGTAATTCATTAAGGATCTCAAGATGATGTCATGCTGGTTTGGGGTGGGCCCTAAATCCAGTGATAGGTGTCCCGGAAGAGCAGGGTAAAAACACAGGGAGAAGGCATTAGGAAGACAGGGGCAGAGACTGGCCACAGCCAGGGAACTCCTGGGGCTCCCAGAAGCCAGCAGAGGCAAAGATGCATCCTCTCCGACAGCCTCAGGCAGGAACCCAGCCCCGCCCACACCTTGCTTTGTATTTTTTGTAGAGATAGGGTTTCACCGTGTTGCCCAGGCTGGTCTCAGTCTCCTGGGCTGAAGCAGTCCATCTGCCTCAGCTTCCCAAAGTGCTGAGATTATAGGCATAAGCCACTGTGCCTGGCCCCAACCTTTGCTTTTGAAATAAGTGATTGACATTAGAATAGACTGTGTTAAAGGTATTGAGTAAGTAATGCTACATTATAAGTAGCTGTTATATTTTAAGCAAGTGGTTGAATTAATAGTGAGACTGTGAGAACACCTAAGTGTCTTTCGTACTCGCAGGCCCTGCAAGGTGCTTTGACTGTGAATATCACCGAGAGGCTGGAAGCCAGTGCCTTTTCCTACAGGAGAGGCCGGTGCTGCGGGATTGGTTGTGTTTGCAAAGTGATGTCTCTGTAGCTGATGTAAGCATTACAGTCTGTCTGTCATGAGAAGGTAGCTTTTCCTTTCAAGTTTTTCTCATAAAACATTGATTATAGAAGATAATCCAGAACTGAGAGAGGATAAACTTCTGTTTCTTCAAATCCCGTGGTCTGTGTTAGTTTGTTGTGGCAGCCCTGGGGCATGCATACCTTGTTACATTACTCAAGCACTGAAGGCACCAACGAATTTTATTCTTTTTTTTTTTTTTTAAGTTTTTTTGGCTGTAAGTTTATTCAGTGCCAAATAATACTCTCCAATTTTACTGAGATGGCTGACCACGTCCACAACCAAATCTGCCTCTAAACTGGAATTCGGTTGCTGACCCAGCCCCAGCGTCAGCTTTCTTATTGGCACCAGGTGGCACAGCACTCCGTCTGTAGGTGTCTTTCGGCTTCCTCTCTTGTGAGTCCTGCAGGTCACACACCGTCCAGACCTTTAGGCCGAGGCCTTCCAGTCTCTGGACAGCTGCGGCGTAGGGCGGCAGGCACAATCTCTGTGGGCAGATGAAGGTAATCACGGAGATACTGGATACCTTCATTGGTAAGGCACCAGTAGAAATGTCTCCAGGCAAACGGTTCCTTCACGTAGCCTCAGGACTTGAGAGACTGCATGGCCTTCATGATATGAAGCTTGGGCACATTCTTGTCTGCCGGCTCCAGGTGCTTAGGCATGTGGATATCCTTCTTGGCCACCATGACTCCCTCCTTAAGAAGGAGTTCATAAATGGCCATCTGGTTCTTCTTAGGCATCAACATCTCGGCAGCTGTAGGTGCCGGGGCCGAGGCTGTGCATTTTGTCCTTAAAGGCCTGCGTGGTCTGAATGGCGTGGCCCTCGAGCCTCACACTTGTCACTTCAGAAGGTTGGAACCTGACGTTGCAGAGTGAACCCTTCTGATATTTTTATATCCTGATTTCTTTTTTAGAATGGAGGAAACATGTAAGTTTTTTTACTTAAAAAAATTAATACCCTTCATGTTTTAGAGCAATTTTAGGTTTACAGAAAATGGAACAGTGTAGAGCATTCTGGTGCCCTCCTAAATTTTCCTGTGAGGAACATCTTGCATTGGCGTGATACATTTGTTAGGGATCTAATCTAACACTGATACATTAGTCTTTGTTTTGTTTTGTTTTATTTGAGACAGTCTTGCTCTATTACCCAGGCTGGAGTGTAGTGACACAATCTGGATCTTGGCTCACTGCAACCTCTGCCTCCTGGGCTCCAGTGAGCCTTCTGTCTCAGCCTCATGAGTGGCTGGGACCACACCCAGTAACCACTATGCCTAGCTAACTTTTTGTATTTTTTTTGTAGAGACAGGGTTTCACCAGGTTGCCTAGGCTAGTCTGAAACAATTCCCGAGCTCAAGTGAACCCTGCCTTGGCCTCCCAAAGTGTTGGGATTACAGGTGTGAGCCACTGCACCTGGCCTGATACATTATTATTTTTCTTTGAGACAGAGTTTCACTCCTTGCCCAGGCTGGAGTGCAATGGCGCGATCTTGGCTCACTGCAACCTCCGCCTCCCAGGTTCAAGCAGTTCTCCTGCCTCAGCCTCCCTTACAGGCATGCGCTACCATGCCCAGCTAATTTTTGTATTTTTAGTAGAGATGGGGTTTCACCATGTTGGCCAGGCTGGTCTGGAACTTCCGACCTCAGGGGATCCGCCCACTTCGGCCTCCCAAAGTGCGGGGATTTCTGGAATGAGCCATCACACCTGGCCCGATACGTTATTAACTGAAGTCCATAGTTTACATTAGTCCATAGTTTACATTAGGGTTCACTCTTGATGTTGTATATTCCATATTTCGACAAATGTAGAATGACAGGTCCACCATTATTGTGTCACAGAATTGTTTCACTGCCCTAAAAATCCTGTGTTCTGGGCAAGGCATGATGCCTCATACCTGTAATTCTAGCACTTTGGGAGGCCAAGGCGTGTGAATCAACTGAGATCAGGAGTTTGAGACCAGCCTGGCCAACGTGGTGAAACCCTGTCTCTACTAAAAATACAAAAATTAGCTGGATGTGGTGGCTCACGCCTGTGTTCCCAGCTGTTCGGGAGCCTGAGGCAGGAGAATTGCCTGACCCCAGGAGGCAGGGGTTGCAATGAGCTGAGATTGTGCCACTGTACTCCAGTCTGGGCAACAGAGCGAGACTCCGTCCCAAAAACAAAACAAAGCAAAATCCTGTGTTCTGCTGGCTCATCCCCTACACCAGCCCCCACAACCACTGATCGTCAGTGTCTCTATAGCTCTGCCTTTTCCAGACGTCACGGAGCTGGAACCATCTGGCATGCGGCCTTTTCAGATGGGCTCCTTTCCCTTAGTAAATGTGCACTTACGGTTCCTCCATGTCTTGCTTTGCTTTTTAAGGGTGGGATGTAACTTTCCACAAAGTGGAATTAGATACTGTGAAACTTACGGAAAGATTGCTCTTTTAAAAAACAACTTGCATGTCATATAATCTTAAAAAAATAAGCCTAATAAAGATATGAGTGGAGAATATGTTTGTTACATCAGATAGCCTATTCGGAGACCCTACACTGGTGATCTTCAGGTAAATAAACCTTTTACTAATTGATGTTGTGAAGTTGGTTCTAGTCAGACCCATTTCTTTTTTTTTTTTTTTGAGACGGAGTCTTGCTCTGTCGCTCAGGCTGGAGTACAGTGGCCTTGGCTTACTGCAATCTCTGCCTCCCGGGTTCAAGTGATTCTCCTGCCTCATCCTCCTGAGTAGCTGGGATTACAGACACACGCCACCATGCCCAGCTAATTTTTGTATTTTTAGTAGAGACAAAGTTTCACCATGTTAGTCAGGCTGGTCTTGAACTCCGGACTTCATGATCTGCTGCCTTGGCTGATCCAAAGTGCTGGACTTACAGGTGTGAGCCACCGCGCCCAGCTGAAACCCATTTCTTTTTACTGGGAGCATTGCAGTGCTTCCACCATGTTGGTCGGGTAGAGTGTGCAGTTAGTCATGGTGGAGCTGTGGTGTCCTGGCTGGGAGGGTTACTGGCTCTGCTGGCTCTGCTAGCTCGCGATGTCTTCCCAAGGATCCTTTCGGCAGGCAGCTTGTAATGGGAACGTTGCTGCTGTGGTGTCTGAGTAAGGGGGGAAGGGGGAAGGCGATAGACTGTGGCGCCTCTGAGTTCTCAGGAATGGTGATGTCTGAGGATCTGAGCAGATGGAGCCCAGGGGTGGTGGGGCTGTTTGTCTAGGTTTCTGAAAGAGTGAAGGGAAAGTCAGGGAGTATAAGGTGCGTCTCAGAATCGTTGGGCCATGCTCTGTCCGGTCTTCCCTCCTTCTCCCACTAGCCACGGTGTGTGGAGCAAAGAGCTGCCTTAGTGAAATGATGGGGAAATGTGTCTTTTGTACAAACCATTATCAGAAGCTTAGGAAGCCAAAAACAAAAGCCGCTCTGTTGTGAGCGCTGACTAACTAACCGTTTGTTAAAGCAGCAAGGACACTTCCTGAACTTTGCCTCCCCCTCCCTGGCCAGCACCAGCAGGAGGCTTATTAGAGCGTGTCTGCAGCAGGTTAAACTTTCTCCTGGGTGGCGATGTGCCTCCAGGTGAGCACACAGGCTTTGCAGAAACCCCAGCATGACAAGCAAGTAGGAAGGTGACGTTGTCGTTTGAGAAAAGCCAGTGACCTGGTTGGGACGGAGGCACGATGGGGCGCCCGTCCCCAGCAGCATGCCCTTCCTGGAACCTGTACGCAGAGCCAGGCCCAGCCTGTGAGGCCGCCCGGGCCAGCATCTGAGGGTAAGAGGAGTATTCCTTTTTTTGTGGTGGAGAAAGGTTCAGGGAAGAAGGAGCTATGATAGGGACAGTGCTGGCCACACTGGAGTTCCTGATGGCCCTGAACATGGGCCTTATTCTCTGTCCACTGGTGATTTGGAGGACTTGTTAACTAGTGAATGTAACGTTTAGACGTAGCGAAGTTTTCTAAGATGCATTTTGATTTTCAAGTGAGGTAATCTTAACATGTGTAATGTGTAAAAATATTAAAAGTTGGCAGCATAATGTTTTATCCAGGAGGCCGAGAGTGAGCACACACTGTGCTTTGAGGTACGTTTTTGTCTCTGGAAAGGCAGTGATGGCTGCCCTGGAAAATCCATGCAGGGAGGCCTTGAACAGCAGAAGCCGAGCTGCAGGCCTGAACTGGGGAGTGAGCGTAGGTGAGCGGCTCCTGTGAGCTGAGCTGTCCGGAACCCCCAGTGGCATCCAGCCTGCCAGGGGCTCTTAGTGTGGATGGCGGTGGCGTGGAAGTGGGACGTCAACAACCCAGAGCAGATAAAGGAGTGGGTGTTGTCACTGAAGCCGCGAGGAGTGGAGACTGAGCCAGGTGGAGCACAAGCTCAGGAGTTCGAGACCAGCGTGGCTAACATAGTGAAACCCTGTCTCTATTAAAAATACAAAAATTAGCTGGGCATTGTGGCAGTCACCTCCTGCTACTTGGGAGGCTGAGGCAGGAGAATCCCTCAGACCTGAGAGATGGAGGTTGCACTGAGCTGAGATTGCACCACTGCACTCCAGCCTGGGCTATAGAATGAGACTCTGTCAAATAAAAAAAGGGCCAGGCATGGTGGCTCACTCACACCTGTAATCCCAGCACTTTGGGAGGCCAAGGCAGGTGAATCACGAGGTCAGGAGATCGAGACCATCCTGGCCAACATGGTGAAACCCCATCTGTACTAAATATACAAAAAATTAGCCGGGCGTAGGGGCATGCGCCTGTAATTCCAGGTACTTAGAAGCCTGAGGCAGGAGAATCCCTTGAACCTGGGAGGTGGAGGTTACAGTGAGCCAAGATCGTGCCATTGCACTCCAGCCTGGGCAACAGAGCCACACTCTTGTCTCAAAAATTAAAAAAAAAAAAAGAAAAGAAATTTTAGGCTACATACCGAACCGCTGAACCTGATGTTGTAATAACCATACTCTTTAGAGTTGGCTGCGGGTCCTCCAGGTGCCCCTGGGGTGAGTCTTTGTCACTGTGTCACTGATGACTCTGAGACAGTACAGCCCTTGTGAGTGTGTAGTCCTGTTAGGGTACCTGCCAGCTGCCCTCAAACCACCTCAGACCTGTGCTCTGGGCTTGGTGTCCCAGTCTGTCATGGCTTCCCCACTGGCCCAGTCTCTGACAGACATCCTGGGCCTGCCTGCTTTCCAGGCCAGTGGAGCCTTTCCTGCCTGGAGTCCCGCAGGCCCAGGACAGCCCAGCTCTGTGCTGAGTGGGCCCTGGGCCAGGAGTGGGAGCTGCCCAGGGACGATGAGTAGCAGGAGACCTAATGTCTTACCAGGCTCTCCTGGTTCTGGATTTTACAGTGGATGCTTTTGAGGAATGACTTGGTTTTTATGAATTACTTCCTTAGATTCTAGGGGAGATTGGGTTTTCCCCTGGAAGGATAAGTCCCATAACTGGACACCCGGAGCAGGTGCACTCCACAGCACTCCCTATTCTCCCTATTCCCTCGTGGCTTTAGAAGCAGCAGGCAGGGATTTTCCGCCCACCAGTGACACTCGCACCCTACAGTCCTCCTTTATGTGCTTTGAAAAGCACCTTTTTGGGTTGTCTCTTGGTTCCATGAGGCCGTCACCTTGTGAGATCAGAATTTATAACCCCGTTTATGGCAGGGCTCCATATGGTTGAGTCACGGGTCTGAACTCACACGGCTTTTAATAAAGGGGCCAAAGATGGAACTGGGGCCTCCTGCAAGCCACGCCAGACTCCCGGCAGCTCGGCCTGGCCCTTCACATCTCTTCCAGTGAGGCTCAGGTGGGTGCAGCCTGCGGTGCGGCCCTCTGGTAGCCCTCTCAGGTCTTAGCACACTTTGTCTCCTTTTTTTTTTTTTTTGAGATGGCTTCTTGCTCTGTCACTCAGGCCTCAGCCTCCCGAGTAGCTGGGACTATAGGCGTGCGCCACCATGCCTGGCTAATATTTGTATATTCATCACATTGGCCAAGCTGGTCTTGAACTTCTGACCTCGTCATCTGCCCTCCTAGCCCTCCCAAAGTGCTAGGATTACAGGCATGAGCCATGGCAGTCTTTTGTCTACTTTGGTACTGGTCTTTGTCTGCTTCTTACAATACGAGAACAAGAGTGCAAAGGGCATCTTTTTCTGCTGGGACTGCAGCTTTTCTGAGATCTTGTTTATTTGCAAATTGTTAACGTCAGAGTCTTCTGGCATGAAATGCTGGCCACTTTCCTAACCAGCAATTTCATTTTCATTAAGGTTGAAATTATAAATTGAAAATGTTGGCTGGGCACGGTGGCTCGAGCCTGTTATCCTAACACTCTGGGAGGCCGAGGCAGGCAGGTTGCTTGAGGCCAGGAGTTCAAGACCAGCCTGGGCAACATAGCAAAACCTCGTCTCTACAAAAAATACAAAAATTAGGCTGGGCATGATGGTTCACACCTGTAATCCCAGCACTTTGGGAGGCCAAGGCGGGCAGATCACGAGGTCAAGAGATCAAGACCATCCTGGCCAACATGGTAAAACCCCATGTCTACTAAAAATGCAAACATTAGCCAGGCATAGTGGCCCATGCCTGTAGTTCCAGCTACTCAGGAGGCTGAGGCAGGAGAATCGCTTTAACCCAGAAGGCGGAGGTTGCAGTGAGCGGAGATCGCCACTGCCCTCCAGCCTGGCGACAGAGCAAGACCCCGTCAAAAAACAAAAAAAATTAGTTGTGCACAGTGGTGAATGCCTATAATCCCAGCTACTTTGGAGGCTCAGGCATAAGAATCACTTGAACCTGGGAGGCAGAGGTTGTAGTGAGCTGCAATTGTGCCACTGTACTCCAGCCTGGGTGACAAAATGGGACCCTGACGCAAAAAACAAGCAAAAAGAATTAGAAAAAGAAAATGTCCTGTTTAATAGTTCTTTAGTTTTATGTTCATCTGTGCAATCCACAAATATTTACTATCTTCCTATGCCTGGTCCTATGCTAGGTGCTAGATACTTAAGAGTAAAAACAAGTCGGGTGCGGTGGCTTATGTCTGTAATCCCAGCACTTTGGGAGGCCAAAGGAGGCAGATCACTTGAGCTCAGGAGTTTGGGACCAGCCTGAGCAACATGGCAACACCCCATCTCTATAAAAAATACAAAAATTAGCCAGGTGTGATGGCTTGCACCTATAGTCCCAGCTACTTGGGAGGCTGAGGTGGGAGGATTGCTTGAGCCCGGGAGTTTGAAGTTGCAGTGAGCCTAGATTGCACTACTGCACTCCAGCCTGGGTGTCGGAGTGAGATCCTACCTCAAGAAACCAAAAATCAGAAAACAAAACAGTAAAAACAATTGGTCACAATGACTCATGCCTATAGTCTGAGCAGTGTGGAAGGATCACTTGAGGTGAAGAGTTCAAGACCAGCCTGGGAGTGAGACCCTGATTCTAAATACATACATACATACATACATACATACATACATAACAACTGAGCCAGATGTGGTGGTGCCTGTAGTTCCCAGCGACAGCTAGATCCTATCTCTATTTTATTAAAATAAAAATGAAAAAATTACTCTGCCAGGCATAGTAGCTTACACCTGTAGTTCCAGCACTTTGAGAGGCCAAGGTGTGTGGATCACTTGAGCACAGGAGTTCAAGACCAGCCTGGAAAACATGACAAAACCCCATCTCTACAAAATTTCAAAAAATTAGGCATGGTAGCTCGTGCCTATGGTCTCAGCCACTCTGGAGGCTGAGGTGGGAGGATCGCTTGAGCCCAGGAGATTGAGGCTGCAGTGAGCCAAGAGTATACCATTGCACTCCAGCCTGGGCCTCAGAGAGACATCATCTACAACAACAAAAAAAGTTACTCAGAGTACCTTGTTTTCTGCTCTCAGACATGTATCTATTTTTCATTTTTTAAAATGTTGAATTCTGTCTTATTTATTTTACTTTCATTTTTGAGAGTGGCTCCCTTCGTCACCCAGGCTGGAGCCTAGTGGTGTGATCTCTCAGCTCACTGCAATCCCTGCCTTCCAGGTTCAAGCAGTTCTGCCTCAGCGTCCTGAGTAGCTGGGATTACAGACGCGTGCCACTACACCTGGCTAATTATATTTATTTATTTCCTTTTTGTTTTTTTGAGACAGAGTTTTACTCTTGTTGCCCAGGCTGGAATGTAGTGGCATGATCTTGTCTCACAGCAACCTCTGCCTCCCAGGTTCAAGCAGTTCTCTTTTCTCAGGCTCCTGTGTAGCTGGGATTACAGGCATACACCATCATGCCCAGCTGATTTTGTATTTTTAGTAGAGATGGGATTTCTTCATGTTGGTCAGGCTGGTCTCAAACTTCCAACCTCAGGTGATCTGCCCGCGGCCGGCCATTATATTTATTTTTAATTAATTAATTTTTTTGAGATGGGTCTATGTCACTCAGGTTGTAGTATCGTGGTGTAATCACAGCTCACTGCTTCCGGTCTCAAAGGGTCCTCCTGGCCGGGCTTGGTGGCTCACTCCTGTAATCCCAGCACTTTTCGAGGCTGAGGTGGGTGGATCACCAGAGATCAGGAGTTCAAGACTATGCTGGCCAACATGGTGAAAACCTGTCTCTACCAAAAATAAAAAATTATCTGGGCATGATGGTGCATGCCTGTGTTTCCAGCTACTTGGGAGGCTGAGGCAGGATAATCGCTTGAACACAGGAGGCAGAGGTTGCAGTGAGCCGAGATCACACCACTGTCCTCTAGCCTGGGCAATAGAGCAAGACGCTGTCTAAAAAAAAAAAAAACACCCCAAAAACTAAACTCCTTTGTCAGCCTTTTGAGTAGCTGGGACTTAACAGGCATGCACCACCATACCTGGTTAATTTTTGTATTTTTTGTAGAGACGGGTTTCACTTTGTTGCCCAGGCTGGTCTTGAACTCCTGGGTTCAAGTGATCCACCCACCTGGGCCTCTCAAAGTACTGGCATTACAGGCATAAGCCACCGCGCTCGACCTGAATTGTGTTTTATAAGTAATGTCTCTGCCGTTTCTGCTAGAGACAGTTGGGACTTCCAGCATCAGACCCCTCCCTCCACATTGCCCTCTCTGGGGCCTTGCAGCAGTGAGGTGTGGGGCCTCAAAGTTCCCTTCCCACTGACTGCTGGCGCACTCTCTCCTAGGCTAATGAGGTGACGGACAGCGCGTACATGGGCTCCGAGAGCACCTACAGTGAGTGTGAGACCTTCACAGATGAGGACACCAGCACCCTGGTGCACCCTGAGCTGCAACCGGAAGGGGACGCAGATAGCGCTGGTGGCTCGGCAGTGCCCTCTGAGTGCCTGGACGCCATGGAGGAGCCCGACCATGGTGCCCTGCTGCTGCTCCCGGGCAGGTCTGTACCTCGACACGGGCCTCCTGGAGAGGCTCTTGGGATGTGGCACCCTGTAGAGGTGTCTCCTGGGCAGATGGGGGTCTTGCAGGAGTGCATGCTGTTTAGTATCCATTACATGGGGGTAGGGCTTGGCCCTGCAGTAGCTGCTAACCGTTAAAAACATGGGCTTTGACTGAAGAGACCACCCAAACAGGCCTTGTCTGAGCAACATGGCTGTTTATTCACGTGGGTGCAAGTGGGCTAAGGCCGAAAAGGGCATCAGCGAAGGGCAGTGGGATAGGAGTTGGTTTTATAGGTTTGGGGTGGGCAGTGGAAAATTACGGAGTAAGCTCAGTTACAGTGGTGAGGGAGGGGCAAGGAGTGTACATTACCATAAGTTCAGTCACAATGGCGGGTGGGATAGAGTAATTAAGATGGTAGGGTGGGGTGAGGAGTATTCACATTATCATAACGACAGTTAAGATGGTAGGGTGGGGTGAGGGGAAGCTTATGTCCAGGGTGGGGTGGGGTGGGGTGGGAGGTGACCCGCGAGGCAGGCAGGACTTTAGACTTCCTGGGTCCTGGCTTGCACCCTGGAGGGCGGACGCTGCTCTCCCTGGATGAACCCACACCACCTTGCCCTGTCCTAGCTGACCTCCCTGTCAGGACTGGTTTTAAACGTTGCTCAGCATCTTTAGCTGTAGATGGAAATTACAGGAGGAGAGAACATCTCAGCAGGGTTTTGGAGCGGGTCACCTTTGTAGCACCCCTGAGGAGGATGTTTTCTACCTTCCTGTCCCCCGCCCTCAGGAGTTCTGTAGCCCCCATATTGGGTTCTTGGGGCTGGAGTAGAGGGAAGGCCAGAGTCTGGGAGAAGGTCAGATCAGGGAGGTGTCTGGTGGCTCACCTGAATTAGTGTTTTAGGTGTTGCCGTGTGCTACTGGGAAGGCCCACGAACCATGCTTAAGTATAGTTGTAAACCAAAAATTCTGAGCCCCTTAACCAACTGGTGGACCCCCGTGGCTGCCTCAGGCATTCCTCAGTAAACCTGAAAATCTAGTTCAGGCTCTGCGTGGCTGGGGAGGTCAGGCACGCCTTGTTAGTCCCCTCCCTTTGGAATTCAGGCCCCGCTGACCAGTATTCACATTAAACAAAGTGGACTTCTTTATAGCAGCAGGCACCCCGTTCCAGCCTGACTCTAGTGAAACATCGCATGACAGGTAGCAGGCCCTGAAAAATCAAAGCATTTTACCCCAAAATATATTTCTTTGACATATTTCAGAACAGACCCTACATGACGTCTCTTGTTGGGAAAGTCTGCACTCTGTAGAGAATCTCCTCCCTTCCCGGTCTTTACCTGACAGGAGGGAGTCTGGCAACTTCTCAGGTCTGCCGCCTGCCGCTTGGGGGCCTCCTCTGCTTGATAAAGCCTTGGTCTCCACAGCCCATTATCTTAAGTTCAGGCATTCCTTTCTGTTGAGTCCAAGTCTTTAGATAGTAACTCTTTCAAACAATTACCAATCAGAACATTTTTGCATCTGCTTCTGACCTGGAAGCCCTCCTATCCGGCTGCTTAGAATTGCCCCACGTTTCCTCACTGAACCAACACGCATCTTACGTGTATGATTGGGTGCCTTACATCTCCCCAGGACGAACAAAACCAAGCTGGAGCTGGATCCCCGTGGGCACATACTCTCAGGGTTTCCTGGGCCTGCCTCACGGGCTTGGTCACTCATACTTGGCTCAGGATAAATCCCTTCAAAAATAAATCTTTTTTTTTTGAGTCAGAGTCTTGCTCTACAGCTCAGGCTGGAGTGCAATGGCATGATCTTGGCTCACTGCAACCTCCACCTCCGAGTTCAAGTGATTCTCCTGCCTCAGCCTCCCGAGTAGCTGGGATTATAGGTGCCTGCCACCACGCCAGGCTAGTTTTTGTATTTTCAGTAGAGATGCAGTTTCACCATCTTGGCCAGGCTGGTCTTGAACTACTGACCTCGTGATCCCCCGCCTCAGCCTCCCAAAATGCTGGGATTACAGGCGTGTGAGCCACTGTGCCCGGCCTCTCTCCAAATATTTTACAGAGTTTAAGTCTTTTTGCCAACATAATATACCTACAAGTAAGTGCCCATGTTGTAAGTGCACAAACAGCAGGTTTTTCAAACTGACCATTCCCAGGGGCCTGTTCTTAGGCAAGAAAAAAACCCCTGCACCGACGGACCTCCTGGGCTCCCAGGCTCCTGCCAGCAGATAGCTCCACCGACCCTGCGTCTTCCTTCAGGGCCCTCACACAGTGAGGTCCTTCCTGTGCCTGGCTTCTTCCACCTGCTGTTGCACTTGTGGATTCGGCCATATTTTTGTGCATCCCTGTAAACTGTTTACTTTTAATATTATAAAATTGCATGAAGATGCTGTGACTTTGAAATTTATTCTCCTGTTGACGGCAATGAGTAGTTTACTGTTTTTGGTTTTGAGGCTGAAGCTGCTCTAGGGATTCATGTCTTTTGGGATATGTTATGGCCCTAAGTGTTGTACTGGAGCGAGCACAGGAAGTCAACACCGAGACAAAAGTATGCCAAATTGCAGGGTCTTTATTGCCGGCTGCCACAGAGGACTCGCCTCGCTCCAACCCGTGGCCCCAAAAGGAGGGTGCCAAGACCTTTTATGCCCATCAACCACCTCCTGGGCGGGGGTGAGGGTAAGGGGCTTCGGACATTGCAGTTGTTACTTAAGTGATTCACAGAAGTCAAGATAAGCGTTAGTTTATACATTGCCTGGGTAGGGTGGAAATTACAGACCTTAGTTACTTATTACAAGTCGCAGGGGCCGAGATGGCGTGGGTTTGGACTGCTTGCCTGTCACATCAGGGTTACAGAGAGCAGTTTCAACAGAAAGCCGAGGTATGGTTGAGGTATGCAGTTTTATGGGGCTTTTACCATGTCACATATGCAGGATGGTCATCAGGAGTTCACCCCTTCAGCCTAGGAAGTTCCTGCAGGGGCTGCAGGGTCACCTGCTGCCGGCATCCCTGGCTCCTGGGCTTCCTGACCTCAGCAGCACGTGGCTATGTCTGCTCTCCTGCTTGACCTGTGCGGGGGCGTGCAGAGATGGTACCATGTGCTTCTTACTTGTGCTTCCTGGGTGACTAATAAGGTGTGCCCCTTTACTTAGGGTTGGGAGCTCTGCTGGCTGGCTGACTTCAGGGGTCTGCAGACTTTTTCTCTAGAAGACTTGCAGGCCATGTGGCCCCCATGGCAACTGCTCAGCCCTGCTGTTGTGCTGCCGAAGCAGCCACAGGCATGTGGGTCAGTGAGCACGGCTGTGTCCTGGTGAAACAATTTTGAGAAACAGGCCATGGCAGGATTTGGCCTTGCCCCGTGGTCTGTTGGGTCCCCTATGTTTTTCTCACTGATTATAGGAGTCCTTTAGATATGTGTCCTTTATGAGGTGTGTGTATCACAGATTCTTTTTCTTTTACTCTGTGGGTCTCCTTTTCACCTTTTGAGGAACAGATGTTTTTAATTTTACTATGGTCCAGTTCATCCATTTTTCTTTTACGTCTAGCACTTTTGTGACCCCCTTAATAAATCTTTGCTTACTATATAGTCACTATGATGTTTACTTATGTTTTTCTTTAAAAGTGTTACTGTTTTATCTTCATATTCAGATCGTAATTTTTTTGTTTTGTTTTGTTTTGTTTGGAGACAGTCTCGCTCTGTCGCCCAGGCTGAAGTGCAGTGGCACGATCTCGGCTCACTGTAACCTCCGCCTTCTGGGTTCAAGTGATTCTCCTCCTTCAGCCTCCTGAGTAGCTGGGACTACTGGCACCCGCCACCAGGCCTGGCTAATTTTTTTGGATTTTTGGTAGAGATGGGGTTTTGCCACCTTGGCCAGGCTGGTCTCAAACTGCCGGCCTCAAGTGATCCGCCCTCCTTGGCTTTCCAAACTGCTGAGATTACAGGTGTGAGTCACCACACCCTGTCCTGCCTAGCTAATTTTTTTAGCTAGGAGCAACAAGGGTCTTGCCATGTTGCCCAGGGTGGTCTTGAACTCCTGGGCTCCAGGGATCTGCCCACCTCAGGATCCCAAAGTGCTGGGATTGCAGGTGTGTATTTTCTTACTAGTTTTTAAGAAGTATATTTGCCAGGCAAGGTGGCTTATGCCTGTAATTCTAGCATTTTGAGAGGCCAAAGCAGGCAGATCATGAGGTCAGGAATTCGAGACCAGCCTGGCCAATTTGGTGAAACCCTGTCTCTACTGAAAATACAAAAATTAGGTGGGCGGGGTGACGGGAGCCTGTAATCTCATCTACTTGGGAGTCTAAGGCAGGAGAATCACTTGAACCCGGGAGGTGGAAGTTGCAGTGAGCCAAGATCGTGCCACTGCACTCTAGCCTGGGAGATAGAGTGAGACTTCATCTGAAAAAAAAAAAAGTATGACTCTTTTAGAGGACACACATTTTGAAAACCTCATTGGTGGCTGGATCTGATTGCTAGCTAATGTTGCCATCTTCTGTGGACCTTGCATGGAAAGCACGTTGGACGTCCATGCACTGAACAACCAGTTTATTTATTGAAAAAATTCTTTTTGAGATCGAGTCTCACTTTGTCACCCAGGCTGGAGTGCAGTGGCATGATCTCGGCTCACTGCAATCTTCTCCTCACAGATTCGAGCAATTCTCCTGCCTCAGCCTCCCAAGTAACTGGGACTACAGGCACCCACCACCATGCCCAGCTAAATTTTTTTTTGTATTTTTTGTAGAAACTGGGTTTCACTATGTTAGCCAGGCTGGTCTTGAACTCGTGATCTCATGATCTGTCCACCTCAGCCTCCCAAAGTGCTGGGATTACAGGCGTGACTCACCGTGCCCTGTCTAACGTCTGGTTTATATAGCCTCTGCCATGTGGCATGGGCCTCATGGTCCGCAGCGTGACCTTCCGTGCGGGCCTCGTCTGTTCCTGTCAAGCATCAGGATAAACTGTCCTGAGGAGAAGAGGAGATGGGGTGGTGAGGAGTGCTGAGCCCCTTGTCAGTGATTCTGAGGCAGGAGCAGGCCTCACCCATGTTGGCCCCGGGGAGGCAGGGAAAGAAGGCCTCCTGGCCAATGGACCGGTGTGTGCTTTCCTCTCACTGATTCTCCTCCCCTCAGAGGAGTTTTCTATCATAGCATCTGAGCCTGCTGGTAAAACAAGCGCCTGATCAGAAGAAACAGAAAATAGAGCCGGGAGCGCTGGCTCACTCCTGTAATCCCAGCACCTTGGGAGGTCGAGGCGGGTGGATCACCCAAGATTGCGCCATTGCACTCCAGCCTGGGCAACGAGAGCGAAACTCTTGTCTCAAAAAAAAACAGAAAATAGAGTCTTCTTTTAAGTGGCCTAATTTTAGAAGGAGACCAAGGCAGATAGGTAGCGGCCGGCTTGAAGCCTGTGTTGGGAGGGCCGTGAGGTGGTGGGGCCTCCCAGTTTCGGTCTCTGTGTCACTTTTACTGGAAGCGTGTGTGTTTAAGGCACTGGGATTCGTCCTGAGCTGCCCCAAGACTGGTCTGTGGTGGGCATTTCTGTGGGTGTGAAACTGGAGCTTCTCACAGCTGAGCACAGCGCATCCAGGCAGAGCAGAGCGAACGGTCCTCCTGACTCTGCCCCCTTCTCCTGGGCACGGGGAGTCTCCTCACTCTCCCAGGCCCCTTTCTTTCCTGGAGCGGAGCACCACCTGGCCTGCACAGCAGGTTCTCCCGAGGACTCCTGGGGGAGTGCTGGAGCACAGCAGCTGCTGAAGGCGCGGCTGTGTCCCATTGCCCCCGGCCGCTGTGTTTTCCAGAGCGTGGCTGTGGAGGAGTTGCTCCCTTCAGAAGGAGGATGGTACTTGGAATCCCCTTCCTTTTCCCAGTGGGAACTTGCTATTAAGTTTTAGATGAAAGCAGAAGTTTGAACTCCCTCTCCTGGTGGTTGTGTGAGGACAGCAGCTCCCTAAAGAAGAGGCAAAGGTGCTTGAACCCAGGTGTTGGTCTGTGTCGACCTGTGCTGTCCCACGTGGGGCTGCGGAACTCATGATGTGGGAGAGCACACTTGCTGCAGAGTGAGGAGTGTGAAGAGGCTGGAATTTTTGAAATGACTGCATGTTGGGCTAAGTAAAATTTTGGGGGCCTGGTGCGGTGGCTCACGCCTGTAATCCCAGCACTTTAGGAGGCCAAGGTAGGCGGATCACGAGGTCAGGAGTTCAAGACCAGCCTGGCCAAGATGGCGAAACCTTGTCTCTACTGAAAATACAAAAATTAGCCAGGTATGGTGGCACGTGCCCGTAATCCTGGCTACTCGGGAGGCTAAGGCAGAGAATTGCTTGATCCTCAGAGGGGGAGGTTTCAGAGAGCCAAGATTGTACCATTGCACTGCAGCCTGGGCGACAGAGCGAAACTCCATCTCAAAAAAAAAATTTGTTATAATCTATTCCACTTTTTACTCTTTTTTTTCCTCCTTGAGACAGGGCCTTGCTCTGTTGCCCAGGCTGGAGTGCAGTGGCACCATCACTGCTCTCTGCAGCCTCCACCTCCCAGGCTCCAGCGATCCTCCCACTTCAGGTACCTGGGACTGCAGGAGTGTGCCGCCATTTAAAATGGTGTTTTTTGGCTGATTTTAAATTCCTTTTGTGCAGATGAGGCCTTCCTCTGTTGCCCAGGCTGGTCTTGAACTTCTGAGCTCAAGTCATCTGCTTGCCTTGGCCTCCCAAAGTGCTGGGATTACAGGCATGAGGCACCCCGCCCAGCCCGTTTTTTTTTTTTTTTTTTTTTTTTTTTTTTTTTTTAAGACAGAGTCTTGCTCTGTTGCCAGGCTGGAGTGCAGTGGCTCGATCTCGGCTCACTGCAACCTCTGCCTCCCGGGGTCAAGCAATTCTCTTGCCTCAGCCTCCCAAGTAGCTGGGATTACAGGCACACGCCACCACGCCCGGCTCATTTTTTGTATTTTTAGTAGAGATGGAGTTTCACCATGTTGGCCAGGATGGTCTCGATCTCTTGACCTCATGATCCGCCTGACTTGGCCTCCCAAAGTGCTGGGATTACAGGTGTGAGCCACTGCGCCCAGCCCCCGCTTTTTTTTTTTTTTAAGGTGGTTCCCAGGACTCAGGTGTGGCTTGTAGCACACCCTCTGGAAAGCACCTTTTACACCCTCAGCTCGGGGGTGCCCATGGCCTTCAGTCAGAAGACATCATTTCTGTTTTCCTTTGCAGGCCCTACCCACGTGGCCAGTCTGTCATCACGGTGATCGGGAGCGAGGAGCACTTTGAGGACTACGGTGAAGGCAGTGAGGCAGAGCTGTCCCCAGAGACCCTGTGCAACGGGCAGCTCGGCTGCAGTGACCCCACTTTCCTCACACCGAGGTAATGCTGTCTTGTGCTGGCACAGATTCCTCCTTCTTGTGGTTAGTTGTGGGAATTTTCCTTTTTTGTTTCATACATTGTTAAGAGAGAACTTCCTTTCCTTGCTGTAATGTGATTAAATAAACCATATTCAAAAATTTAAAATTTATACCTGGATGAAAGTTGGGTGAAGTTCCTCTCATCCAGCTGCTTCCCCAGATCACTCCAAATTTCTGAGGCCGTAGCGGAATCTTGGCGTAGAGCTGTGTTCGGACACTCAGCTTGCGGGTTCCTTAGCTGTGAGCCGTGGATCACATCGTGGTCTGTGCAGGCTTTTGAGGGAGGCCTTGAGGTCACAAGTCAGTCTTTGGATTCATTTCCTTATAAATACCTGACATCCCCAAACTGGAAAGTTGTGGCTTTGAATAAATAGAAGCATGACATCCGGCAGCCGAGAAGCCCACTCACAAGCGTCCAGAGTCACTCTAGGGAGTCCAGAGTTCTCTTGGTTTGGATCCAAACATGGGGTCTGGGCACCCATGTCTGAGGGCTTGGGGCCCTGAGTGGCGGGTCAGTCCCTCAAGGACGCTCCTGACTTCAGGGAGACCCTCGCCTGGCTGATGGGGCTGTCGCTTCAATCCCCTCTCCCCTTTGCTGCGGGGTTCTCGTTCTCCATCTTTGCCAGCAGTCAAGGCTTAGTCTCTTTGTCTCTTTTTATTTTGAGACGGAGTCTCAACCTGTTGCCTAATCTGGAGTGCAGTGGTGTGATCCCGGCTATACCTCCTGGGTTCAAGCAATTATGGTGCCTCAGCCTCCTGAGTAGTTGGGAATACAGGCGCCCACCACCATGCCTTGCTTATTTTTTGTACTTTTAGTACAGATGGCGTTTCATTGTGTTGGCCAGGCTGGTCTCGAACTTCTGACCTTGTGACCTCCCACCTTGGCCTCCCAAAGCACTGGGATTACAGGCGTGAGACACTGCGCCTGGCCGAGGCCGCCTCTTTAAGCAGCTGCAAGAGTCTTTCCTTGCCCACTGCCCACCCGCTGTTACTGAGGCCCAGAGGCCCAGACACCTTGTCTGCCCATAGGGTCCCCGTCTCATTCCCCATGTGCCCTCCCTGAAGCCGCCCTTCAGCCCTGGGTGTGGGGATCCTGCACGGGTGTCCTATGTGCTGGTTGATCCTGGCGAGCGCCCTGGGAGAGTTGTGCATGTGTGAGGCATTGCAGGCGGTCCTCAGAGGCCCTGTGCTTGTCCTAGGCGCTTTCCTCTCCCAGTGCATGTGGTGTCAAGACAAGGGCCGGAGGACTGGGTGTTTCTAAACTCTGTGTCTGTGCTTGGAAATCATCTCTTCCTACAGTGTTTAGTTTGTCCCTGTGTCTTGTTCAGTGTTTTCATTGTTACCTGTTTAAGGTGTAACGTCTATGTTATGTTGTATGTTTCACTTTTCACCTTTCTTTAACTTGAGCTTCCAAATGGTTTCCCGTAGTCCCTGGGTCCCAGTGCCTGAGATGAGGCTGCCTTTGCTCCTTTGCCTTCCCATCACCCCCTGCCAGTGCCCCAGAAGCCCATGGAGGCGAAGTCACAGGGAGGGTAGCTAGCACCACCGTGAAATAGAACACTGCGTTTTAACACAGGTTTTTTTTAAGACAGAATCTCACTCTATTGTCCAGGCTGCAGTAGTGTAAACACCGCTCACTGCAGCTTCGACCTCCTGGGCTCACATGATCCTCCCACCTCAGCCTCCTGAGTAGTTGGGACTACAGGTGTGAGCTACCACGCCAGGCTAATTTTTGTATTTTTTTGTAGAGACAGGGTCTCACTGTTGCCCAGGTTGGTCTCGAACTCCTGAGCTCAAGTGATCCACCCACCTAGGTCTCCCACATTGCTGGAATTATAAGCATGAGCTATCTACTGTGCCCGACTTTAATGCACATCTTAAAAATCACACAACTATTGTAGATTTACCATTCATGCGTAGCTTTTGCTAGAGGTGGTTTTTGGAGTAATCATAAACAGCACACTGAGTAAAAGTGTACCCGGAGACGTGCTTTGCCGCCACATTCACGTGTTTTTGCCAAAAGAGAAAGCAGTGTGCTGTTTACCTTCTTGTTAAAGAAGGGTTTTTGCTTTTTGAGGAAGCTCTCAGGCTGCTCATGCTTTGTTCTGGGTGCCTGACCCAGAGGAGCAGGTGTGTGCAGGGCCCCCTGCTGCTCCAGCTGGTGCCTATCCTGGGTGCCTGGAGGCAGCTGAGGGTTGTGGGCTCACTGCGTTCTAAAGGCAAGAGGCAGAACAGGCCACAGCTCATCTCTCACCACGTGCTTTTGTTCCGCACCGTGTCCTGTCCTGTCCTCCTCAGCCCCTCGTGCAGAGTCACAGATGACCCCACAGGTCCCTACCCTCTCTTGAACGGATGCTTCTGTCTCTCTAGCACTGACCCTCTTGCCGCAAAGCTGCACAGCATCCTCACTGATGAGGCGTTTGACTTTTACTGTAGCCAGTGCCACAAACAAATCAACCGCCTTGAGGATCTTTCCGCCCGCCTGAGTGATCTTGAAATGAATAGGTAACTGACCAGCGCCTGGCCTTGCTGTCTGTTTCCAGGATGTGGGGGACTCGCGATGCCCACAGCCCCCTCTAGGGCCTGACCGGACTCCAGTGCTTCCTGAGGCCTGACCTGGTGGCCCCGAGGCGACCAGGAGCCACTCAGGCCGCAGGACTCTCCTCCCCTGCATGCTGTGGGCCACCAGGGCCCCACCTCCTCCCCTGCATGCTCAGCCCAGGCCGCTGTTTGTCTTGGTGGGAGGGTGGTCAGTGTTTGCAAGCTGTACTGTCTGTTCTGTGTGGGAAAGAGGATACTTTCTGCATTTTACTAAAAGATTTCTTTCATTGAGCTCAGGAGACAGAGTTGGGAAATGTAAAGATTTGGTCTTTAAGAACAGATGTGTAAACAGCTTTCAGGAGTGTTAGTTTAAGTGGAGTTTTGTATACTCACAGTGAGTGTGTCAGGGAGCTCCATCCCTGTGTCTCGGCAGGGGAGCTCCTGTGGCTGACTCCTCATGATTGACCTCTAGTTACAGAAGACGTTTTTGGGTGATTTGCACATATTTATGTGCCCATTAGGGATCTTGTTGATTTTGCTTGTGGTAAAGCCTTTGGGGAAACCCCTGGGTGGGCAGCTCTCAAGGAGGGTCTGGAGAAGCAGTGGGCCACTTTGGAGCTTTCCACAGCAGCCCCAGCCTAGCAGAGGAGGTGAGTGAGCACGAAGGCACATGCTGGAGATCTGGGCCAGCTTCCTGAAGAACGGGCCTTGGCCTGTTGGGAGGATTTGTAAAGGCGAGCTGTCCTGACAGCTCCAGCATGTTTAGAGGTCTGTGTGAAACCGCTGACCTGTCTTGAGCCTGCCTCTGCTCCTGCCCGCAGGGGGCGTCTGCCAAGGCCTCGGTGGTGGGTGCTCACTGCTCACGGCCTTACTGAGGCTTCTGTCCTGCCTCTAGTTCCATTTCCAGGGCAGCTGAACTCTTCTTTCGTTCCTTGAAATGCTTCGAAACACGGGGCCTCCAGCCAGTGCCCATTCGGATGGGAGGGTAGGGGTGGGGCCCTACCTTCCCAAGACCAGGGGTCTTGGCAGCATGGGGAGAAAGTGGAAATGCTCTGTGAAGAGGGCCTTCCTGGGAGACTTGAGGCCATCCGGAATCTGGTGATGATTGCAAAGGTTCGCTACCCGCTATTTTAGGGGAATCAGATTTGGTTTCTGTATGTGTTCAGCTGGGGATTCAGGGCTCTGGGATGAAGGCTCAGCCTGGTTGGTGGGGACCATTTGTTCTTCCCACCCACTGATAAGTTGAGTTCAAGCCTGTCATCTCTGTATGTGAAAGTAAACCTGAAGACTCAGGTCTCGTCTCTCATTCTCTGAAGATTTTTGACATAGAAGTGATTTATTCTCACATTGAGAACTAGTTCCAAGATTGCCATGGTCACTTCTGCTGGGCTCTGTGGGGGCAAAGAAGGGACTAGCATGTAGCTAAGTACAACCAGCAAGTCCTGTGGTGCCTCATGTCCAGGTTCTACCACCCCTTTTCCTGAGACTCAACAAAGTGGGCCAGGCACAGTGGCTCACGCCTGTAATCCTAGCACGTTAGGAGGCTGAGGCAGGCAGATCACTTGAGGCCAGGAGTTTGAGACCAGCCTGGCTAACATGGCAAAACTCTGTCTCTACTAAAAATATAAAAATTAGCCAGGTGCGATGGTGCATGCCTGTAGTTCCAGCTGCTTGGGAGGCTGAGATGGGAGGTTCACTTGAACCCAGGAGGTAGAGGCTGCTGTGAGCCAAGACTGTACCACTGCACTCCAACCTGGGCAATAGAGCCAAACTCTAACCGAAAAAAACAAAACAAAAAAAACCTACCAAGTGGTTAACATGCTATTCAATTCAACACAATCAGGACACACAACTGCCAGTCAGAAAGTTCTCTTTGTGACACTCAGTGGAGGAGATCTGGATCTTGCCTTTTGGTTTCCATGGAATTTCCTGAAAGTAAACTTATTTGGTCATGCTTTGTGGGTGACAAGAGGTGATTTAGTCCAGTTCACCTCTGGAAGCTTTGATGTTGGATACAGTGTCCAGTGGTAAACCTCAAAACAGGCCAACAACTGTTGCCTTTTCTAAGTACCCTGGAGCCTCTAAAAACACTTAGTGTTTTAGAAACTAAGATGTGTGCTGTACCTGGAGGTTTATTTTCAAATTGCAAACACTGCTGGGCTACCAGTCCAGGCCCTGAGAGGTCAGTAGGTAAATTGAATGATGAGTCTGTGCTGTCCTATTAGTTCTAGGGAGTCTCAATAATAATAAGATAAAATTAGATTTATATTAAAGCTGGGCAGGAAAGCTCACACCTGTAATCCTAAGACTTTTGGAGGCCAAGGCGGGCAGATCACCTGAGACCAGGAGTTCTAGACCACCCTGGCCAACATGGTGGAACCCCATCTCTACTAAAAATACAAAAATTAGCCAGGCAGGTTGGCACATGCCTGTAATTCCAGCTACTCAGGTGGCTGAGGCACGAGAATCGCTTGAATCCAGGAGGTGGAGGTTGCAGTGAGCCAAGATCACAGCACTGCACTCCAGGCTGGACAACACAGTGAGACTCCTTCTCAAAAAAAAAAAAAAAAAGTTTTTTAAAAAACAGAACTGTATTAAAATATATATTATTAGCCTCCAGTCAGGAAAGGAGAGTTACACAGTGCTTTGAACAGGGAAAGTTTAATACAAAGAATGAGCTGGGTGTGATGGTGCACCTCTGTTATCCCAGTGCTTTGGGAGGCTGAGGCGGGAAGATCACATGACTCTGGGAGGTAGAGGCTGCAGTGAGCTGTGGTTGCACCACTGCACTCCAGCCTGGGCGACATAGCAAGAATCTGTCTCAAAATAATAATAATAATAATAATAATAATAATACAGACAAAAAAATCATTAGGGAAAGAAAAAGAATGACTGTCACAGGCGTTTGGAGTAATGAGGCACTGGCTAGGATGAGTAAAAGAACTCTGCAGAGCATAGGGGCAGCAGCCGCAGGAGCAGCCACCGGCTCCCCCAGGTGCAGCCACTGCCCCCCAGGGCTGAGGTCTGCGGTGGGTGAGGAGACCACTGTGCTGTCAAGGTTTGTGGGGAACCTGCCTCCTGTGCCAGGAAAGCTTTTCTCTTGCAGGACGCTTGGCAGAGGCACCCACTAGAGCACAGCTACCCGAGGGGAGTCGGGGAAGCCCCGGCCACTGGCTGCAGTAGGCAGGACGCTCCCTGGAGTGGGTGCCGGGGAGGGTGCATGTGCTGGAGAGCCCTGCGGAAAGTGGTCAGACCAGTAGGCAAACCGCTTCCTGGTACGTTCGTTCCACGGCTCCCTCTGCTACACGGAGGAAGAGCCTGCTAAAGGCCCAGCTCTGCTTCTACCAGGCAGGTAAAAAGGATGGACTTGATCCTGAGGGGCCCTACATGAATGGCTGGCACAGCAGCTGACTCTCCTCCAGGAGATTTTTCTGCCTGACCTTAGAAAGAAGATCATAAGTGTTTTCAAGACAAGTAAACTGAAGAGAGATGTGGCTTTTGAGTTTCAGGACCGTCATGGTTCTCAGGCTCCAGGGGAAGTGTGTCTTCTTGCAGGCTGAGGCTAATAGTTTAGCAGCTAGATTGGAAATTACAAATATGGACCTCAGAAATGAGAGAGAAGGTAAGTTTGGCCCATGTGCCACTGCAGATGTTTAAATTGGACAGATGATGTGTACTTGGCTACATTTACTGCCCTGAAATGGCAGCGGGAAAAGTTTCCAAACTGATGCCTGGGCAGGCGCTCTGAGCGTGACGCATCAGTGCCGAGGTTGAAGCTAGAGGCAAACTCTCCTGTCACGGTGGGGCCTGGGTCACTTTTCACATGGGGGCCTCCGAAGGCCAAGTGTTTGGGGGTAATTTGGATTTAGAAGGTTGGGACAAGGCAGCCAGCTGGTGGGACCAGATGTGGCGCTGGCCCCTCGATTGCAGTCTGGAGTGGCTGCATCTGGAAGCCTCTCTGGGGGCTGGAGTAACTGGAGGTGCTCGGCCTCACCCGGCACCACCCATGTCCTTGCTGTCTTGCTGAGTGAGCGTTTGTGCATGGGCTTGCCTGGGGGGCCCTGCATGCCGGGAGCGCCGCTGAAAGACCGCCCGCCCTGTATGTCCACGGCCTGAGTTTCCTGCTTCCTCCCGCTCCTCTCTAACACAATTTTCCTGTTTATTTTGTTTTCTGCACAGTCCGACAAAGCGGCTCTCCAGCAAGAAGGTGGCAAGGTAGGTGGGTCTCTGGTTCCTACTGAAAAACGTTCTTCTGAAGTGGATTATTAATCATAGTTTTTTAAAAAAAACATTTTAGAAAATGTTCTTTTCCATGGAATGTTTTAAACTCCTGCAAGTTACTTTTTGTGGCTTTGGGCTGAAGGTATCCTGAGAGGGGCGTTGGGAAAGGGGTCTCCAGGGCTGTCAATTTGGGCCGGGATTTGTGACCAGGAGGTGCATGTCAGAAGCTTTTGTTCTGGGCCTGTTCTGTGCTCACTGCAAGATCTGGAAGGGGCCAGATTTTGAAATGTCTGCTCTAGGTTGGCTCTGAGGTGGCGAGACGCAGTGAGGAGCCTGGCTTCTCAGAGCTGGGTCTGGGCAGCTCCCCAAGGTGAGTTGAAGGTGAGGGGTGGGCCTGACTCCAATTCCTAAAGACCATTTCTACGTTTTTCAGCTATGCGTAGATCTGTTGGCTTCCTGCTGTGAAAGATGGCAACACACACTTTTATCTTCCTCCCCAGCCAGTTCTCACCGAAATAAACATGCAGGGTTGAGGCCCTTCCCAGGGAGCCTCGCAATGTGGCTGTCAGGTGGCCTCTGCTGCCGTCAGGGACTGCCTTCGCATCTTCATGTGCTCTGCTTTCCCAGTGGCCGTCCTGCTCCATGGCCCAGCCTCTGGCAGGGCCGGGAGAGGCCTCACCAGCTTCCTCTGGAGCGTCTTTTCCGGAGCCTCCTCTTTGCCTGTCGTGCTCGTGGCTGTGGTCCTGGGCAGGTCTCCCAACACCAGTCGGTTCCTTTGTGTTGGGGGTTGGATTCTATAGCGCCCTGGCCCCGTCTTCCTTCTTGTTTGTTTTCTCCATTTTTTGTCCAGCACATCTTTCTGTAGCTTCTTGAGAAAAGGGGTGCCCAGAAGATAAACTTGAGACTGTGTTGGTTTGGACTGTGAGTGTGGATAATTTTCTGGTAAGATTTTGAAGGCATTGCTCATCTTCTAGAGCTGGAGTTGCTACCGTGAAGTTGAACCTTTCTGACTTGGTTTCTTTGTAATCAGCCTGAGCAACATAGTGAAACACTGTCTCTAGAAAAAAAATAAAAATAAAGAAAAATAGACAAGGGTTGCCGCGTTGGCCAGGCTGTAGTGCATTGGCGATTCACAGGTGCAACCATAGTTCACGATAGCCCCAGACTCCCTGGGCTCATGTGATCGTCCCACCTCAGCCTCCCAAAGTTCTGAGATTACAGGTGTGAGCCACCAGACCCAGCCAAGGATGGAGACCTTTTGTTTTCCATTTTCTTTTCTTTCGAGACATTGTCTTGCTCTGTCAACCGGGTTGAAGTACGGTGGCGCAGTCAGCTCACTGCAGCCTAGACCTCCCAGGCTCACTCCATCCTCCCAAGTGCCTGGGACTACAGGTACGCATTGCCATACCCGGCTAGTCCTTTAATTTTTAGTAGAGATGGATTTTCACTCTGTTGCCCAGGCTGGTTTTGAACTCTTGGGCTGAAGCAATTCTCCCACCTTGGCTTCCCAAAGTGCTGGGATCACCGGCATGAGCTGTCAAACCTGGCCAAGGATGGAAACTTTTTTCCTTTCATTTCTCTTCTCTTTTCTTTTTGAGACAGTCTTGTTCTGTCACCCAGGCTGGAGTGCAGTGATCTGATCACAGCTCACTACAGACTTGACCTCCTCGACCTCCCAGCTCAGACAATCCTTCCGCTTCAGTCTCCTGAGCAGCTGAGACCACAGGCGCATGCCACCATGCCTAGATAATTTGTGCAGACAGGGGTTTTACTCAGTCGCCCAGACTGGTCTTGCTCTCCTGGGCTTAAGCAGTCCTCCCACCTCAGCCTCCCAGAGTGCTGGGATTACAGGTGTGAGCCACTTGTACCCCACCTGTTTTCCATTTTCTGTCATCTTAGAGGTTGGGGCTAGAGGAAGCAGAGGTGAATGTCATCATGCACCTTTTTTTAACCATCTTCCTGCTCACCCCTCTTAGGAAAGCACTGAGCTCTTAGGCATGTGGCGTGAGCTCCAGCTACACTTCTGTCACCACTTCAGCATCACCTCCCTTCTCATGTCATCAAGTCTTTTACTCCAGACAGTGCAGCTGGTGACACGAAAGCCCGTCAAGGCCAGCTGGAGCATCTCCTTGAGGCCTTCCATGCCCAGGATGGGGTGCAGCCTGCAGCTGGCTATCACAGTTTCATGTCAGAAATACCCTCTAAAATGTCATGTTTCCTTCATGGATACGCTTCAGTATAAAAAAAGCCCAATCTGCAGTTATGTGTAGTTAGAGTTTACTACGCCTAAAAGAGGCGTATTGTGCAGTATATATGTCTGTCCACATGTAAATATATATAACGCAACATTTATCTGCTGTTTTGCCCCAAATGGGCCATAAGAGTCTAAAGAAACACAAAATAAGCATGGTAATTGGCTTCTCACAGCTCTCAGCCCTTCTCACTGCACTGTTGCTGCGGTGGTGGGTCCTGCGGCAGCTGTGACGGCCCCTGGGCCTGCTGTGTTGCTAAGCTCTCAGCCTTGTTCCCCGTCCGCGAGATGGAAGGGGCTTTCTCCATTCAGCCGTGTGAGGGACAGGCTCCAGGCAGAGCGGAGTCCATCAGGACAGGAGGAAGGGCTCACAGCAGGCAGGCTCCGCAGCCCTGGTGAGAGGCCTCAGGGACCCACATACCTCCTGGCTCACTGGCCAGGCTCGACCTACTGTACTGCCCTTTGGGGTTTTTTCCACAGCTCCCTCTGGGGGGCGGGGAGAGTCCTCCCAAGTGAGAGCGGGGTATAGCTGGAGAGTCCCTCTTTCTGGGGGATTTAAATAAGTGAGGACCCTCTGCCTCACGCTGGTGGCCGTGTGTGGTGGCTACATGCTGGGTGCCTGGGGATGGTCATGCCTCCCATCCCTGAGTCAGCCCCAGGAGCGCCTGCGCCTCTAAGCAGCTGAGAACTGCTGACAGCCCGAGGCTGCGGCCTCTCCTCAGGATGGGCTCTGGGACGCAGCTTCCTGCTTGGAGTGGCTCATAACTGGGGGCAAGGTCGTGGGTGTTTAAGAGCCGCAACTGGCCAAGGGCATGATGTCTGTTGGCAGCAGCTTTTGAGAAGTTGATGAAATCCGCAGAGTCCCAGAAGGGCGCGCGTGTGTCCCAGCTGGTGCACATTCACAGGGCTTGTGGTCTCCAGGGTTGAAGATACCCTTCTTTTTCCCCCCTCAGAGCATTTATGGGGAACAAAATGGAAATGTTCAAGCTCAGTCGGTACTGAAAAGCAAATCGAACTTCATACACTTGATAGACATTTTCAGGGCAAAAAATTAACATTTTATTGAATTCTTGCTCTGCTGTGTTTCTAGCCAAGCTGTTTGTATGCCTGACTTTGGTTAAACCTCAGATTTCCTCTAGATCCCCATTTCATAGGCAAGGAAGGCTCAGAGAGGGTCAGTGCTTTCTCAGGGTCACACGGCTCAGTACTGAGGCTCCCAGGATGTATAAAGAACTCAACATGCCACTTTGCTGTTGGCACTTACGTGCAAGTGTTCATTTTCTGTACTCCCAGCAAGTTAGGGTTGGTTCAGACTCACCGCAGCGAATCTGGCCATGTGGTGATCACGAGCACCCGCTTACTGCACGCCTAAGTTCGCGCTCCCTGGAGCAGCTTCTGCCCCAGAGCCGCAGCCTGTGGGCCTTTGGGTCCATACAGGACCACAGGGCTGAGTGTCCCCGAGCCTGGCCTGGGTAGTACCTGGCATGGCCTACAGGGCTGCGGGTGCATCCACAGGAGCTGGCGCCGCAGAGGACACTGCATCTGGTGCCTTCCTGGTCTTGGTCGGACCAGGTTCCCAGTGTGTCCCTGAGGGTGACACTGAGTGAGACTTCTGGGATCCACACCTTTCCTAGGACCCTCACTGTTCCTGCCACAGAGAGCACCTGTGAAAGTCCAGGATCACGAATGTGCGTGTGTGAGGTGTATGCAGGTCGAGGTCCTGAGCTGATATCTCACAGGTCTCTGGTAGAGACGAGATTGTTCATGTCTCCTCGAAGAAGGGCATCATGTTTTACTGTACCCGAGTACAAAGTCCTCTCTGCTACTGGCTGGGACTGAGGTCGTGTTCTGTCAGGCTCCAAAGAGCACCAGGCTCCAAACAGCACAGATCACGGGCTGTTTGCTCCCAGCCCCTGGTACAGATGTCCGGCCTGGGACCCCTACTGTATGTAGTGCTTTAATTGGGAGGAGACCACTGCCCAGGACAGGGGGAGGACCTGTCCCCCACAATGCTGCTGCCTGCTTTTCAGATTGACTTGGAAGTGCTCCTGCTGACGGAGCTTGTCCTGTGGTTTTTCCCTTTCTTCCCTCTGCTGTTGTGCCTTTCCCATAGGTACCTGCACCAGTCAGGGGCCCTGACCATGGAGGCCCTGGAGGACCCTTCCCCCGAGCTCGTGGAGAGCCCAGAGGAGGACATTGCTGACAAGGTAGGCCCTGGAGGGCTGGGCAGGTGGCAAGTGGAGAATTTAGAACACACCACGCCTGAGGGCCTCTGCAGATACCCCAGGACAGCACAGCCGGAGGTGGCCCTGTGTCATCCGGGGCTCCCCAGACCCTCTGTCCAGCGCCAATGCTGTGGCATGTTTCCCCGGGGGATCTTGTGGCCGTGGGACAAGAAGGAGCCGTCCTATTTGTGCGAAGGGCCAGCTGGGAGCAGTGAACCGGGCAGTGAGAGTGAGAGCCCTTGGGTATCCTGCCCCCCGCTGTGTCTGAGTCAGGTCTGGAGACACCCAGACATTGAGTCCACCAGGCCCGTGGAGACAGCATCTGGGACATTCACCATTTGGGAGAAGAGGGCTGGCCCTGCAGTGACTGCAGAGCCAACAGCCTGAGGAATGGGCTTCTCCTGGGGACTGAATGCAATGAGTGACAGCAGCCAGGGCAAGGCAGCCCTGCCCTACTCAAGACCTGCTTTTCAGCTGCGTGCGGCGGCTCATACCTGTAATCCCAGCACTTTGGAAGGCCAAGGCGGGTGGATCACTTGAGGTCAGGAGTTTAAGACCAGCCTGGCCAACATGCTGAAACCGTGTCTCTACTACTGAAAATACAAGTTAGCCGGGCGTGGTGGTGCGTGCCTGTAGTTCCACCTATTCGGGAGGCTGAGGCAGGAGAATCACTTAAACCTGGGAGATGGAGGCTGCAGTGAGCTGAGATTGTGCCATTGCACCCCAGCCTGGGCGACAGAGCAAGACTCCTCAAAAAAAGAAAGAAAAATTTGGACCCGTTTTTCAAGGACCAGTCTGACCCTCAGGAGAAGGGGTGGGTAAAGGATCACCCACCCCGTGTCCTCCTGCAACCCCTCAACTCCTCCTGTGCCCCCCGACCTC